>NQII01007283.1:77227-95958 GCA_002778355.1 Clitarchus hookeri | reverse complement strand
GGAAGTGACCAGCGAGAGGAAAATCTGCGACTACAAGCATCAGAGCAGTGAGGAACGCAACTGGCAGGCTGGGCTATTGGACTGGATGCGTGAATGAAAGACATTACAAATGATGGCAACAGATTGATTGAAAGTGTGTTAATGATGAGTACGAGTTAAATAACCAAACAGAAACATTGAGAATTACTTTAATTAGGGTTGGGATAGACATCAAATATTATGCTCACTGAGAAGTAAAAAGAGTAATAGTGGAGATAGATAGAATATTGCTGTAAATAATAGCTGTGTGAATACATTAGAATCAAATTTAGTTTTATTTTAATTGAGACCTCCATCCCTCACCAACTCGGATACGTCCCTTAGGCATCTAGCAACAGTATGTTAATATGTTTCAAATGCTTTTTGTAAATGTTTTTCTTGCATGTTTGTCTTAATATTTTCACAGTTGGTCCTGTTGCATTTAAAATATATAATTAATTATGTAATTCAAAGTTGTTACAATGTTACTATCTTAAAAATGAAATTAAGGTAAATGACGAAAACATGCTACTTTTTGGAAATTTTTCTCAGTGAACCAAGGAAAAGGTTTAGTTCGTCAGGTGAGTCATGAATTCAAAATGGTTGAAAATCACTGCGATAGGTCAGTGTTTGCTNTGCATTGAACCTTCCAGATGGTTAGGGCGACTGATATATAAGGGTAACAGGTCTTCGAGCCGGGAGTGGAGTGGAGAGTTTATGAGAGTCAGGAGTCTGGGCGATTGTGCGACGAGCTAGAAGAGAAACGAGTAGCACCGGAAGTGACCAGCGAGAGGAAAATCTGCGACTACAAGCATCAGAGCAGTGAGGAATGCAACTGGCAGGCTGGGCTATTGGACTGGATGCGTGAATGAAAGACATTACAAATGATGGCAACAGATTGATTGANCGCAACTGGCAGGCTGGGCTATTGGACTGGATGCGTGAATGAAAGACATTACAAATGATGGCAACAGATTGATTGAAAGTGTGTTAATGATGAGTACGAGTTAAATAACCAAACAGAAACATTGAGAATTACTTTAATTAGGGTTGGGATAGACATCAAATATTGTGCTCACTGAGAAGTAAAAAGAGTAATAGTGGAGATAGATAGAATATTGCTGTAAATAATAGCTGTGTGAATACATTAGAATCAAATTTAGTTTTATTTTAATTAAGACCTCCATCCCTCACCAACTCGGATACGTCCCTCAGGCATCTAGCAACAGTATGTTAATATGTTTCAAATGCTTTTTGTAAATGTTTTTCTTGCATGTTTGTCTTAATATTTTCACAGTTGGTCCTGTTGCATTAAAAATATATAATTAATTATGTAATTCAAAGTTGTTACAATGTTACTATCTTAAAAATGAAATTAAGGTAAATGACNTTTTCTTGCATGTTTGTCTTAATATTTTCACAGTTGGTCCTGTTGCATTTAAAATATATAATTAATTATGTAATTCAAAGTTGTTACAATGTTACTATCTTAAAAATGAAATTAAGGTAAATGACNTTAATTATGTAATTCAAATTTGTTACAATGTTACTATCTTAAAAATAAAATTAAGGTAAATGACGAAAACATGCTAGTTTTTGGAAATTTTCCTCAGTGAACCATGGAAAAGGTTTAGTTCGTCAGGTGAGTCATGAATTCAAAATGGTTGAAAATCACTGCGATAGGTCAGTGTTTGCTAACCCTTGTCTCATGGCATTTTGGAGTGCTGTAAAATTGTGAGGGAATAAACATATTTTAGTATAAGATAATTAAAATAAGTATATGGCAGTAAGTTTTGTATTGATCTCATTAGTCCAATTCATGTACATCACCATGTTCTTCTCTTCTCACATCACATTGTCAACCTAATCTGCTTCTGTAGTATTATGAACAACACAGGAGATGATAAAAATTTTTACTTCATTCTGTTTGTAAATAAAATGTCAGCAATGTGTAAATTATTAAATGGTTACTGTAAAGAAAATTGTGTATGAAGTTCATTGAGTGTTCAGCACCATCTATTTGGTTTGTATTGCATGCTACTTTGTAAGGGTATGTTATAAAGTTGTACTTATGCTTATTGTGTACATTGTGCGTAGATTTGTGCAGACATGAATGTGTGTATTGGCTGCGTGGTTAAGGAGAGTAGGACATGATGTGTGTAATAGCTGCGTGTTTGAGGAGAGTGCGAGCATACCGTGTGTAATAGCTACACGGTAGAGGAGATTGGGAGCATGTTGTGTGTTGCTTGTTCGTTGGCAGAGCGAAATGCGCGTCATCTCAGGGGAGATGGTGAAGCTGAGTCGCGAAGGCCTGCGGTTGGAGCGGCTGGTCGTGCACAAGGATCTGGCCCTCGACATGTTCCAGGACAACCCCCACAAGTCCAGCCAGATCCCCAGTATTGCATCCCAGCTGTCCCATGGTGAGTCATTGTCTATCTCCACCTGCGTGTTGGGCGTCGACGCTGCTGTCGTGACCACTCTGCCCTCCCACACTGTCTCCTTGTGCAGCCCTAACTGCATGGGTTCAATTCTGCAACTTCTGCAGCTTTGCTGACTCGCACTTAAAATGTGTTATAGCCATTGTCTTGATAGCTAGTGAAAACCTACTAGAACTCTGAAATGTACCATCACTCTTTCATCCCCCCCAGATGTTTGATTTTTCTCACCTTTACATAAATCAGTCATGTGGCTTTCTGCTTGCACACACTTGCACAGTTACAGTAATTTTTTTCCTGCCTGGTTATTGTTTTTTTTCACCCACCTTGTATTTAGCAAGGTGCCACAATGGTAACACACTGAATTCATTTCCAGTAGGAATTATGGTTTTCCAATTATGAGGCAAAATTTAGGGTGGTTCCTTAATGTGGCAGAGGCTCTTTCCTTCCCTATTCCCGCCTATCTGAACCACTGGTTATTTCTCTTAACAACCCAGCTGTTGACAAGATGTTAAACCTTATATAAAAAAAGTGTTTCTCATTATATGCCTCAAACTACATACTTACTCATCTACTGTGTGCATGTTGTTGTCTGTGGTGGTGTAGTATTCAGCATACTCACATGCCACCAAGGTGAACAGGGTTCGATTCCTTGCAGGGCCACCCAAATTTTTGCATGTGGGAAACATGGTGGACATTGCCATTGGCTGGAGATTTTCTCTGAATACTTTCAATTTCCTCACCCGTGCATTCCACCACTTCTGCATTCCTACCTCATTTCACTCCCACCAGTTTTCGAGATCTCGCTTTTTAGTGCTGAGCAACCTCACAACTGTATTTTGTATGCAAGTTGGTGAAATATTTTTTTTGCAGCATGTGTTTGCTTGTAATTCTTTACACATTAACATGTACTCTCTTATGAGAAAACATTGTGGTATATAAACACTGGTATAGTGACACTGGTATCATCATCCTTCATAGCTTTCAGCCATTCATGAGGTTATGGTTACCTTTTCATTCACACTAATGTATCATAATTTCTGTATGTTTTTGATCATTCTGCTATCTTCCTTTACATTGAAATCAAAATCATAACCACTTATAAACAAGTTGTTGTAGTTATCATTAGGCAGCAACCCAATCACAGCCACTAGTGAGTAAGCAAACTGTCCTATTCTGAAGAAATTGAATTGGCAAGCTTGTATTATGACCATAAGTATAAATTTGATTACATACAGATACTATAAAGAGAAGTGATTCATTTTCTTGTAAACAAGAACTTGTATAAATTATGTAAATAAGTGGAAGGTTATAAGTTCATTTTATAAGTATTTTTATCAAAACAAAACAGAGAATGTACGGGGGTGAGAGAGTGTGATGGTGTGCAGGCAACAGTGTGGTGGTGTACCGGTGTGGAGACCACGTAGACATCAGCCGTGGTCCCATGGTAGGAGACGCCAGCTTCGAAGGCCGCTGTACCGTTACTGCCGTGAGTATTCCTCGTTGTATCGCTAAAGCTTGGCCTGCATGTGCTATGGGTACCACATTACAGGAGCATGTTTTGCCAGTGTAAGCCTGCAACCTGTAGATTCAGCGTAGACCAAAGCTGACGTAGGATGATTTTAGTTTTCTTTGCATGTCCTCAACATTGGCTTCTGAATTACCCATAGAAATGTCAAAATGACATGGTTGGGACAGTGATAGGGATGTTTATTTACAATTACAGTAAAACCCCTGTCTAATTAACATGGCTCTAGCGAGTACAGCGATGTTTCTGCAACATTTTCGGAAACCATGAAAGGAAACTGCAAGAAATCTCAACTAAAGGTTATTTTAAATACGTTTGGTAGTATGCAGAAATAACATATGAGAGGTTGTGCTGCTACTGTCAATTGGTAGGCCACAGCTGTACACAAAAAAGTGACTAGAATGCATGCTGCATGCCCTATAGCTTGCTAAATGCTGTGTGCATAGCAACAGTGATAGGCTCACTTTTCAAAACCAAACTCTTTCTCCCTTTGTGACTAGCAACAGGTACAGTTAATAGTGGGACAAGTTTCATGTCTCACCAGTTCCTCTGTTCTATACCTGCAGTTTTTCTGACCCAGTCATTTTAGTCTGTTTGTGTGGTGTTTAGCTTTTGCATATGGCTTGTGATAGTGTTATTTTAACGAGTTTTGGCTTTTCTTTTTTGGATTTTGACTTCAGATTACGTTTGGAACAGACTGGACTGATTATTGATGACCTTTTTGTGCATTTTTATTAGATTTTACAGTTTTGGTTTCTGGTTTTGTGCTATTATTTTACGCTCACGGCACTTCTGAGTCATAATAAAAAAAAATTAATAGAAGAAACATGTGAGCAGTGTTATTTTTTTATTTTAGCATAATAGATGTCAGAAAATGTATTTAGGCTGGCTAGAAAATGGCTGGCCGGAAATGTTTTCATAATGGATGTGTGGTGCTCTGTTAGTACATTCTTACGTCGTGTATATATCCTTATGGGATATAATTTTATCCTGAAGACAGCTGCACTTTGAATTAAAATAATACTTCATTAATAACTCCTCTTGTTTTCACACAAGAAGACACTGAACATGGATTAACGTACACCAAAAATTAACTGTACGCTTTCCTTGTAAAACTGATTACACTAGGGATGTGCACAATGCATCTGCAAGAGATCGGAACCAGCCGATTTTAACTGAATCCGCGGACTTTTTAAAAATTGGAAAATAGCTGATTTATTTTGATTCTGATTTTATTTATTCATAGAATTACACAATCGGTGCCTTACTGCACTGATATGTTTTCATTTTTGTCTGCAAACATGTCATGTAGAGAAAGAGCTAAAGAATGTCAATGACTTTTATTTCGCTAGTATACAGGAAGGAAGGAATAAGACGGCGAAGTGGCATCCCTTTCTTACCCTTCAATACAGTACTACCTATTCACTTCCCCTCTTTATCTTGGTTGGCTGTTGCAGCGTTGCCAGGCAGAGCTACATTCTCAGATACAATCAGGGGTGGAGAAAAGTATTGATTGCAGAAGCAGCTAAAAGAGGGGAGGTAGCGAACGAGAAGGGTGGGTGAGAAAGGAGATAATGCAACGGAAAGTGGCTGCAGAAACGCAGTGCCCGCTCCACTGGTTCACTCCTCATCCTGGTTACGGGCCAAGGCTCTCACGCTGGTTGCTATGCAACTACAGGTACCGTAGAAACTTGTGTTCTATTTTGTAAACGTCTGTACATATTTTGAAGTGCTTAAAATTACAGTATAACTCTTTTATAAAGGACACTTATACTTTTTAGTGAGCGATAATCGGTGATTACTGCTAGCTTACAATGGCATTCTCAGGAACCGTGTACACTCGTACAATCTAGGTTCTACTGTACTTTTCCAAAAAACTTGTGCTTTTATAAAAAATTATTTAGTGTAATGTAAATAAATATTTTGTGCATAAAAATGTTATAAGATGAAGTGTAATAATATTTTAAAGCATACATTTAAGTAAATGTTGTGTTAACCTGTGAAAAAAGCAATTCTATGTTACGTCTTGGAACTGGAATGTGCTCTCTACCCCATATTCCTTCTAAATTGTACAGTCTTGTAGGATATGGCTGGACTGAAAGCTCCAGAGAACTGCCAGACCACTCTAGCTGGTTCATATTTATGGGGGGTTTTGAAATCTTGTCAGCCAAACTGGTTTCTCACCATTTGTATTGTCTTTGTGTACCAGACCACCTTCCAATTGATGTCACAGTATTCAACCAGTCTGTAGATATTTTTGTATCTTTAAAAGTGTCTCTCATCATCAACACGATGGGGACTGCCAGCATGTGTTCATGGTTGTAATGGCTGGAGGGGGTACTCGTGTATCCTCCAAACCTTGTATGAAAACACAAGAGTATGTACTAAGCACTACTTTTACTAATTTCGTTTTTTTTATTTTCTTTATTTTATAGTGAAACATTATTAATAAAAACTTCTTTAATACAAAATCCTTATTAGGTAAAACAACATTATCTTCTTTCTCCTTGGAGTGAGATAAGAAATTTAATGTTAAATCTGTAAGCTTAATAAAACATGTGTTAAATTGTATTACAACATACTGCCACATCCACTGATAAAAAGAAGTCATATTGTGATAAGGATTTCGTATTTTTCAATATGTTGAATCACAAAGTCAACATTTAATTTTTTGAGAGTTTGGTGCATGCTGTCTAACCACATACATGAACGCTGCTATCACATCTCTCCTAGATCCTCCCCACCACAATTGGAGGAGCAGCAGGGTTGGATTACCCTAACTGGGCATGGATACTGGCTGCATGGCATCCAGTTCAAATTTCACAACCAGGCATAGCTTGGCTGCAACCCGCTACCACCCCCTCTCATGTGCAGCTTGCGCAGCTGCTGCGGAGTGGGGGGTAGGGATGAGCACAGTGCAACCCGTGCGCACCCTCAGCCCTTGTGACGTCTGTTGCACGAGTGTGTATTCAGTCGCTGGCCTGCAAAACACCAGTTGATCTCCAGTCTTCACCTCACTAACAGCAGAACAAGCCTTGCAATATCTGCCACTGCCCAACTGTTTGTTAGTGAGCCAGTAGATCTTAGGGAGGGTGTTTGGAGGCCGTGTTAATCACGCCGCCTACCTTAAAGCAACGAGATCTGTGACTCACATGCTAAGTTCAATTGACTTTGCAAGTAGCCAGAGCAGCATGTATATAACTGAATTGTAATGTGGCTGTGGCCAGTCTTTGCACAGGTCAGATCAGCAGGCGACAGTGTTGAGCTTAGTTAAGTCAGACACCTGACACGTACTGACATAATTACTAAATACGACTCCGCCTCATCTTCATGCGACGTTACGTCACCTGAGCAGGGTTTGAACCCAGGATGATTTGCTTCCAGAGGCAACCAGCATGCCCCAAGGCAAGGGGCACCCAAGAACATGGCAGCCAAGGCTGTCTTTGCCACTATGTCAGATGTCATGTGTCCGGTAATCACCCTTGCGTGCGACAGAAGCCAGCCACGCAGCCCAGTGCTGCTCCTTAGCTTGTGGGAGCGACGCAACCCGCACACAAGAAAAACTGCACTTCCAGCCTCCCCCGAGAGAATGCAGCCAGCTCCATTAAGGGAGGAGCTCTAGCCTGAAGATACACGACCAGCCGAAGGGAGCCAAAGGACCCGCAGCCAGCCGTCTATATACGCGAGCGCGCAGCTCCAAAACACCGGTTGATAATCAGCAGTTCGCTCCACCACCTTGAGTGCTAGAGATCTCTGCCTATCACTTTCCTAACGAGAGACCAGCAGCATTCTAGACGTCTTCCAGACCTTCGCCCAGCGACCCTCAAACAAGTTCTTGACCTCCCTTACTCTCACTACCACTGTGGTTGTGAACCCCGAGTCCCTTCTGGACAACAGCATAGATTAGTTAGGGTCAGTTGTTATAATAGCTACCTAACCTTTTTCTGCTCTTCTTTTGTTTAGCCCCAGGTCCCCTTCACCTGGTTTAAAGTAGTCTACTTCCACCGGTTATAGTTCATTGATAGGAGATAGTACGGGCCACTGTGTCTATTCCTCTGGGGAATAAACACGTATCTTACCTAAGCCAGAGTACTTATTCTAGGGTTATTGTGACTTCCTTCTTCGTAGACGTCAAACCTACTAAGGAGAAGCAGGAGACCGCGTCTTGGAATCTATTTACCGAAACTAGTGTAGGACTGAGGGCTACCCTTAACCGGGTGCATGTACGTCGTAAAACATAACCCATTAGACGGCCACCCATACTGTGAACCAGGTACGCATGTACAGCAGAGTCCCGACCACTAGAAACACACTTCATGAAGAGGCTAGACATCCAGATCAGCTAACCCACTCCATCCACCACATTGCATTTTGCCAGTTGGAGTGACAGGACTGTTTCTGGTTGGCCTAGCCTCTGACCGGTTATACTCATAGTCAGGGAACTGGTCGACTGCTCCTCGTTAGTGTGGTAGACCATAGTACCTTCCTGTATGCCCTTCACCCATAGAAGTGGTGCAAGGTGGAGAGCTAAGAGGGCAGCTACTGCCTCTATACCGAGTCAATTACTCTGCAACCCAATGCTGTCTGCACTCAGCAGCCCCTCTCCACAGGACAGAGCACACGCTGCCCGACAACAGGCGAGGCCTCACCTCCCAGTTCCCCCTAGCTCCCTCTTCCAGCCACTTCAGAAGATGCCGGAGAGCCACACCCGCTCGTAGTTCGCATACGACTGAGGTTTCCGGTACCACTGGGNGAAGATGCCGGAGAGCCACACCCGCTCGTAGTTCGCATACGACTGAGGCTTCCGGTACCACTGGTCATTGCCAGCCCTTACTTCAGGCTTACGAGAACCAGCAGCCCACAGTGGGAGCCAACCAGCCTCGCCATCAGCAGCACCACCACCGCCCAAGGACAGGGCACCAGTTGCAGCCAGCAGCAGCAGCCGAGTCAGGACCTACCCCGGGCGATGCCCACTGCAGGTAAAAGATTGCCTTTGTCCACACCATCAGTGCATAGAGCCGTTATCACCACACCGGACTCTGTGCAGTGCCATAGAGCCACTCGCCCTTACCTATGCTGCAGCAGGGTGACCGATAGGCAGAAAATAACCCAAACTTCACCTCAGTAAGTTAGCCAGTGCCTCTGTCCGGTACTATAGAACTCTTGTCCGACAGTGACGTCATCGCCATTTTAATTGACGTTGCGGGTCATGTTGTACTCTGATGGGTAGAGGTTCCCACAGGAAAGCTTTTATTGCAAAATAAACCCTGTAGCTCTTTATTCCCAAACTTAAACTTCTTATTGGCAGTAGAACCTCCCTACCAGTCTACCCCAAGTACCTTCCACCATCACACCTAAAGCCCAGACTCCAGCCAATATCCATAACTACTGTGTACACAGGACCTTCTTGGTGAGGAAATGGGAGTAGGTCATGCACTGAGACAAGAGCAATACAGTTCCTGTGGCAGGTGATTACGCCTAAGGAAGGGGTGGGCGGCGAGTCACCATCGCCATTTGACACCCGGTACTGTGGCTGTTCCGTCTGTCTACGTTTACGTTGAACCAGAGTCCTCCGCACACGACAGTCAAGCATAGTACCAGGAATGGGAGGTGCTGTCTTGTGCATTGGCCTGGTGGTGGTTCTTATGGGTGTGTAACCAACCGAGGTAGGAAGAACTTTGAGGGTGTAGGGGTAAAGTGACCTGGCAGGTAATGATTAGTGAGCTAGGTGGGTGAACTGTGGGGTAATCAGGTTTAGTGGTGTTTGAGGTGGAGGGAGGCGTATTGAGGGATGGAGAAGCAGCCGGATGTGTACCCCAATGTTATTCCAGTAGCAAATTCTTGATACCAGGTCTCGGTAGATGGTGGGGTGACTGCTTGCTGTTGGGAAGCTTCTTTCTGTGCTCTTTATAGAGTTTTGAGGTTCTAAGTCCCAGGGGGCCATGGTGGTGTAGTGGTTAGACTACTCTCCTCCTACCAAGGCGAAGCGGGTTGAATTCCCGGCGGAGTCGCTCCTGGATTTTTGCATGTGGGAATCATGCTGGACGATGCCGCTGGTCGACGGGTTTTCTCGGGGATCTCTCGTTTCCCCCGGCCTTGCTTACCGGCGTTGCTCCATACTCACCTCGTTTCACCCTCATTGGCTCTCAAGACCTCGATGTTAAGAGCAGCCTAAATATCNACGATGCCGCTGGTCGACGGGTTTTCTCGGGGATCTCTCGTTTCCCCCGGCCTTGCTTACCGGCGTTGCTCCATACTCACCTCGTTTCACCCTCATTGGCTCTCAAGACCTCGATGTTAAGAGCCGCCTAAATATCTTCACTCACTTGGCCGTGGATGTGGCATTGTGGAGGGGGTTGCCATCAGTACCATAGTGTGTACTATGTGAAACGTAGGCCTAGGTGGTAGAGAGCTAAGCAGGACAGGCTTCCTGGAGGGCTGGAGCCTTCTGCAGGTGCCAGTGCCCTGGGAGTTTCAAACACGATCCTGGGGGAGTGTGATCACTTTACTTTTACGTTTTGAAGGACCCAGAGAAGCAGCACTATCCAGACCACAGAGAAGACTGAGGAGTCTCATTCTCAGTCCCAGTGATGCTTAGAGAAGTAGCACTGTTGCGTATCCAGGCCTCCGTTGATGGAATAGTAGCATGCCAAGTTCTCGACTCCAGTGGTGCCCAGAGAAGCTAGACGCCCTGCTGAGGAGAGGAGAGTATATTTACCTGTGTGAGGTACTGTCTTAAGTCTGAAGAGTTTACAACGGTAGTCCATGACTAGGCCTGAGGCTTATCATGCGAGTCAGGGATTTTCAGGAATGAGAAAGGCAGGTTTGGTATATATGAGTTGCATGGTTATTTAGCTATCAAAGTTTTTGACATTGATTGTTAGACATTTCCAGGTAAATTTTTTTCCCATATTGCAAGATTTAGCAAATTGTGACACACTTACATGTACCAGCCTAGTCTGTGATGACAAGTATGAGCTGTGGTGGAAAGATATGTGAATAGCATTTACTTTGAGCATTGCCAGCATGTGTGTTGTGAATGGGCTTGCCTGTTCACATGCGTTGTGTGCGTGGCTGACTCCCCAGCCCACTAGGTGTTGCATTTCACTGCTATGCCAGTGTGCCACTTTTGTGCCTAGCTAAGTAGACTTCACCATCACCCCAGCCAAACCAGTGATGTCACCATGGGTGCTGCAGTGGTTATGCTCCTTTTTAATGCTCCATGCGCAGTACGTGCTGCATGCATGGAATGAACACACACATGTCCCTGTGACCGGCCAGCCAATCACAGCACATCAACCTCTAAGTGCCACCCCTGACCGTCAGGTATTCAAGGAGCAGCGAGCCAGCCCTCTGGTGTCAATTTTCTTTGGCTGATTCTGTAGTTCATTTTGCTTGCTTTGCTTACGTATGTACAGTTACTCTGCAGTTTATAAACTCTATGCAAAGGGGTATTAGCAGTTGAGCAGAGCGAAGGGTTGTATTGTTGTGGTCCTGGTAGAGGAAGTCCCAAGATACAGGACATAGAGCAATTAGGCAACAGGGAATCAACGTGGCCAAGGGCAACGAATAAACCCTCTGCTCTGGCTATTTGTAACTTAAGTCCCCCGCACAGACCCTGGGCACATTCGCAGGAGCATCCTTGTCAGAAACAGGGAGTCTCGCTTGGCCACCTAACAGAATGATAGATGAGTACCTAGTTAAGCAAGATAACAGTAGGTGCTCGGACCATGCCTTCGTGTCCCGGTGCTGATGGCATGCTGGATCTTGCGGTAGCATGTCCTGGAGCCACCAGTGTGCTGGGTCGTGAGGTTTGTGTCCAGTGGCTACCTGGTGTCCAAGGAAAGGAGTAGGTGTAGGGGGACATTGCATAGCCCTGGTATCATAGGTAGTCAGGAGGGGACACATCCAGTCGAACTGACGTGGGGATACCATGCGTCCACCTGTGCCACAATGTCAGCGTCTGCCCTCAAGCTACCAACGGTCATCGCCATCACCGACGGTCATCGCCGTCATTGCAGGACAGACAGAGACAACAAGGGGACCAGGCAGTGAAGGGTCCCAACCAGTTTGGTTCACAATTCAGGGGGTAGGAGGGACTAGAAAGCCAGGCATTACTGTCCTCGCCTGTTCGCAGCCAGCCTCCATGTCAGGAGCGAAGATGGTGACCTTGTCAATTGGCACTGATTGTAAATAGTATATTGTTCAAGCCTCAAGCTTTATAAATATTGTTTCCTTATCTAATCTAAAAGCTTTCATACTGTCTGTATTGTGCCTTTGTAAATCTTCTATGGCAGTGTATCATGTCATTTTAAATTTGTTTTAGCATATTTATTTGTATTGTGATATTTTTCCCTTACTGTATTTCAGGTGCACAGGGTTGAAACGGAATTGGGGCCCCTGTACAGGTTTCAAGGTGTAGCGCTACCGAAAGGAATTTTGGTAAGTCAAACTAGTGATCACTTGGCAGTCTTAGGCATTGAATTTTTTGCATGTTAAGGGCATTGCCTACCAAGCATGCAGCTATAGAGTTTGAATGGAGGATAAAAGTAAAAGAAATTCCTTCTCAATGCATTTATTTTAAAGATAACTGTTTTAAATGAAAAGTATTCTGCATGACATTTTTTAAGGAATATTGGCACATTAAGAAGTCTTGCCAATTTATGGGTTTAATATTTTTTTCTAAAATTTAACATTAAAATTTACGTTTACAAAAACATAATAAAAGAATTTAATTTTTTAATTTTTTTTAACCTGGCATTATTTTCTGATAAAAGTTGCATGGAATACTTTATATTTGAAGCAGTTATCTTTTAAATTGATGCAGTGAGACAGAGTTTCTTTAACATTTATTCTCCATTTAAACTCTGTGGCTGCGGACTTGGTAGGCAGATCCCTTAACAGGTTTGGTATACAGTGGAAACTCAAATCATTGAACGTGGTTGGACAGAACATTTTCTGTGGTCCCGACAAAATTCCTATGTAAATAATGCTAAAAGTCAGTTTTTGCCGAACTCAAAATTTAATTTTTACTACATCGATCAAACAAAAATTTCTGTAGCATCGCCAAAAATTACATGCTCTGATCATTAAACAACGAAGTATTAACAAAAACGTATAAGTATCAACTGTACTCACCAAGGCATTCGAAGTTGGTCTTCAGTACATTATGTATAATGCACAAGTAATACTAGTAAATAATGCAAATAAAATAAATTTTCAACACACATTGTTTTTGCTTACGTCTCACTGCCCTGCATTTGGTCCTATTTATGTAATTTACCACTTCCGAAATAATCTGTTGTTGCTTGCGTCATGATGTCGCACTTAACTCGTACTTTGTAACAAAAAATAATAAATAACAACAATAGACGTCTCAGACTACACATCATGTATTTAGAGAGCACGAAAAAAAAAACACAGGCACGCATGCACGCACACACACTCTCTCTCCNTCATGTATTTAGAGAGCACGAAAAAAAAAACACAGGCACGCATGCACGCACACACACTCTCTCTCCCCCCTCCCCCCTCCCCCAACAATGTGTTCAGCATAAAGTTTAATGAGGTTGGTTAAGGTTACAAGTAGGTTGGGCTTTTTTTGGTTGACTAATATGTATAGGCCTCATCTACAGAATGTCCGCATCTACAGAATTTTTTATGTCTGTCCTCTGAAATTAGATTNTTTTTTATGTCTGTCCCCTGAAATTAGATGGAAATTCGAGCTTGCGAAGCTGGTAAAGAATTACTGGTTGCAGATATTGGAGAAATTGTTTAAGGTGTAACACTTGTTATGTGTAATGATGTTAAGTCGACAGCTAAAAGTCTGATTAATAACCCTAGCAGACATCTGCATAGTGCATCTGGGTTACTGGAACTCAGTGTTCCTCCAGAAAAAATGTACAGCTGGGTGGTCCACGAACCCAGCTGGATTCCACTGATATTTTGATACAGTGTGCAATTGGGTGACTACTTATGCCAATATTCAGGATGTGTACTACAGGATGCTCACAGTTGATTGAGCACTTATGTAATCTGCCTTTGAAAAATGGGAAACTAGTTCCGTATGTTTAACGCTGAATTAAAAGTCTTCAGTAAACATTTGTGAATACGGCATTGGTTTATTTCTTATACAAGGCTTTCAAAAGTATTCAGTTTACTGTTAACAGCCTATAAATACTTCAATTACATTCTCATGCACAATGTGGGTGCATATGGTAATATTTTTTGTGTAGATCTGTGAGAATTCAAGTGTAGCACAGAGTAATTTCACAAAAAAATACTGCCGGTAATTATGTAATTATGCAATGTGAAACCACATATGCCTGTGTGCTAGTCAGTACAGCGAATTCAGTGCTGAAAAAAAAAAAACAGTTTCTTTGCAAATCATTTAACGGTGAAGTTAATTTTTAGATTTGACCTTGCATTTGGAGCTATTGAGCTTGCCACCACCAGTGCTGCAACCACTTTGTGATGTATTTTCCCTGTGATATATTTCTGCCATATTGGGCTGGAATTCTGGGAAAACTTTTTAAAAATTGCTAATACGATATTTACACACGTATCGTACACACTTTTTATTACCTACTTTTAGGTTCAAAAGATAGGGTGCTTAATAAGTAACCTAACCCAAAGTAAACCTAACGTTAAATTAGGTTAGTTTATGTCACGTAACGTACGGAAATATAACGGTAACATACATATTTTACACACCGTTTTACCCCACAATTTCCCTGATCTTCAAGCCCTCCCCACTATCATATTTGTGGTTTGTATTGCTACATTAATGCCCCTAGTATATTCGTGTTTTGTGTAATTAGTAGAGTGAAAATATACCACTTCCCGTGATTTTTTCTTTTATTTTCAGAAAAGCCCCTATTCTATACAATTACCGTTTATTTGATTTTCCAGGAAAAATACCTATTAGAAATATAGTGTGATAAAGGAGGTGTGGTGGATGATTTAAGTACCTACTAAATATGATACAGTTTTGTATGAATATGAGATACAGTGTTTCATTCCAGTTTTTACACTATAAAATTCAGGGTTGTCATATTTTGTTTATCCTCGTACTACTGTATCGTAGTTATCTTTTTATGAGTTGCATGCAGGTTGTTCTACATTCAAGTAGGCATTGTATTATTTTAAAATTTAGATCTATCAAAAAATTTATTCAGTTTGTGTTTTTTGAATAGAGTAAAATAAAATTTTCATTAAAAATGTGAAGTTTTTGAATATTCGTAGGCATATACTTGTAATCAATCGTTAAAAATAGAAAGTTCTATTTAATTAGTAAGGCAACGTGACTGCATATAACAGGTTGTCAAATAATGTTAATGAAGGAAAAGCCCCAAGTATAGAACTGATCAGAAAATTTTGTAAGAGTTTTTAAATTGGTGAAAAACAATGCATGTTTTTTGTTTCTTTGGATATTGAAATAATTTCACTGTGTTATCTGAAATTGTGTAAATTGCATAGCTAGATATAGATTCAAATTTATGTCTAGAACTACAAAAATGTGAATTTTTTTCTGTCGCCATCTTGCAGCTGAACCACTTTGCATATAGCATACTAGAGAAGAGGGCAAAAAATTTGGTGAGTTTGTATTTTTTCTTTCTGACCGTGAAGGAGGTTGGGCATGTATTGGTTTCCTTTAGGGATGGGTCGGTTCGGTTCTTCGGTTCCAATTTATACCGGTTCTTGAGGTTTGACTCGGAACAGGTTTTGGGTTAACAACAACTACTGGGTTCTCGTTTCTAAAAAGCAATAAATTAACTGCAAAACTTTGTCCTTACAAAAATAACTAACTCCTGTATAGTATAGCGCTCCCTTTTCCCCAAAAATAAAGGGAAAAAATTCTGGGGTGCCTGCTATACATGAAAAAAAAAATTAAGGAGTGGTAGTCCTAAACTGTCCTCGCCCTTCTCTCTCTTTATCACTCAGCCCGCCCCTGTTAGCAACACTGCTAGCCGATCGATACATTTCTCCACGCCTTATTTGTTTCCATGTAAGGCAGAGAATAGTCTAGTCAAGGGGGCTGGAGAAGGGAAGAAGGGACGTTTTTTTTTAGAGGTGTGGCATTCCAACACAGCAAAAAAAAACCAGGACACTGCATAAAAGAAGCAAAAAAAAGGAAGAGGGCCGCCCTGTCACTACGTAAAATAAGCAAAAAGAAAAGGGAAGCAGGCAGGTAAAAGAAGCAAAATGAAAAAGGAAACTGGCAATATGGCGCCCCACGTTGGGCGCCATATTGTAATGAATCGGGCGCTAGTTATTTATAATATTTATAATAATGCCGCACAGATGGGCGCCATGTTGTAACGTTGCGTCCTTTCGTTACAATATATTAAAAATAATGCAGCCTCAAAGGTTAGGCGCCATCTTGTAACGTTTCGCCGCTTACACTGCCAACTGTTTACTTGCCACGGCTTACTCAGGGTAGAAAACACGAGACTCAGTACCATTTAATGTTAGTTAATTATGAAAGAAAGTTCAAGTTCCAAGTTATATATATTTATTTAGCTATTGCAGTTCACAGTTCACAGAAGTCCAATTTGCAGAGTACGAACCTTGCAGATAAATATAAAAGTATAGCAAACAGCGCCACAGTGGTTTAACTGGCCCGAATAATTAATAACTGCTATCACCTCCCACACCGGCTGAGAAATGAAATAAAAGTCTAGTTGCCGATGTGGGGGTTACCGTCCTGTCCGAACGCGGCCTAGGCTATCATACTTCTGACTACTGCCCTCACGGGCGACGTGAAGTGAAGTAACTCTGACGACTGCTCTAACAAGACTGCAGAAGACTCCCTTGAAGGCGACAGACAGATGCCTATATCGTGCTGCCTACCACTCCCCTCTCCTGCGATAAGGGCCTGGCATCCGGCAGCAGCGTGAGAACTACGCTGTGTCCCACGCTCAACCTGACATCGATACTGCTGCGCCAGTTACTGCATCGCAGGAAACTAAAACTGTGCTATCAACAAAAACGAACTTCGCAGTCCACAAAAACTCACCTCCGGATAACGAACTTCTCGTATAACAAAAAAGTAACTAATCTAATTAATGCTGACGCATTTCAAAACACTGAAGTTCGATACGAAACTGTAACCGGACTACTGATAAACGAACACGAACAAACACGGGAAACGAGCCAACACGTCTTTGAACTGAAAACCCGATAAAAATATTACGAAGCTTTCCCAAAGCTTTACAAACACTAAAGAATTCTACACCCAAGTCCCGAACAATTAAGTATATTGTGTCATTACAGTAGTTCAAAGCATGTTAATTAGAACAGTGGGAATGATAAATTACATATTGTGGTAAGCCATTGAACATGTCTGGATGTGGCAAATGCCTCGTGAGCTTTACTTTGCAGGATTGTATTGTTCCAAGTATTCCTTGAAGGGTGAAGGCCTGTGATGATAAGGAAATGTGGAGTAAGGCCTACATCATACTGACACTACAACCAGATTCTAGTTAGTACATTACCTGTTCAGTTACCAAATGCAAATTCATGTGAAAATGATGACGGGATGATTTGATGAAGATCTCGCTGGATGCCCCCAGCCCAAAGCCGGAGCTGTAGAGCAGGAACTCACAACGTGTACGGGGTAGTCCGTGTGCCAGTGCTGACAGCGGATGCCTCCTGCAGTTTTCGACACCTGCCCTGCATACTCCAGTCCTTTGTGCGTCAGTTTGCACATGTTCAGGTCAGTTATGTTGATGTCTGCAAGCAACACACATCCACAATGCATCTGTGCTCTACACACACTAATTATAAAGTACTGCCCTGCATACTCCAGTCCTTTGTGCGTCAGTTTGCACATGTTCAGGTCAGTTATGTTGATGTCTGCAAGCAACACACATCCACAATGCATCTGTGCTCTACACACACTAATTATAAAGTACTGCCCTGCATACTCCAGTCCTTTGTGCGTCAGTTTGCACATGTTCAGGTCAGTTATGTTGATGTCTGCAAGCAACACACATCCACAATGCATCTGTGCTCTACACACACTAATTATAAAGTACTGCCCTGCATACTCCAGTCCTTTGTGCGTCAGTTTGCACATGTTCAGGTCAGTTATGTTGATGTCTGCAAGCAACACACATCCACAATGCATCTGTGCTCTACACACACTAATTATAAAGTACTGCCCTGCATACTCCAGTCCTTTGTGCGTCAGTTTGCACATGTTCAGGTCAGTTATGTTGATGTCTGCAAGCAACACACATCCACAATGCATCTGTGCTCTACACACACTAATTATAAAGTACTGCCCTGCATACTCCAGTCCTTTGTGCGTCAGTTTGCACATGTTCAGGTCAGTTATGTTGATGTCTGCAAGCAACACACATCCACAATGCATCTGTGCTCTACACACACTAATTATAAAGTACTGCCCTGCATACTCCAGTCCTTTGTGCGTCAGTTTGCACATGTTCAGGTCAGTTATGTTGATGTCTGCAAGCAACACACATCCACAATGCATCTGTGCTCTACACACACTAATTATAAAGTACTGCCCTGCATACTCCAGTCCTTTGTGCGTCAGTTTGCACATGTTCAGGTCAGTTATGTTGATGTCTGCAAGCAACACACATCCACAATGCATCTGTGCTCTACACACACTAATTATAAAGTACTGCCCTGCATACTCCAGTCCTTTGTGCGTCAGTTTGCACATGTTCAGGTCAGTTATGTTGATGTCTGCAAGCAACACACATCCACAATGCATCTGT
>NQII01007283.1:13459-62548 GCA_002778355.1 Clitarchus hookeri | reverse complement strand
CTCTCCGCGCTTGGGGCCAGCGTCTGCTGTTTTGTTCTGGTTTACCAGTTTCAGCACTCCGTTCTGTCCGTGCGGAAATAATTGAAGGCGCCCCTCAGTTCTGCGTCTATGTAGTTCTCCTGCCTGGCTGCTATTATTTCCGCCCGCTATTCCAAAAGCTCTCAGGGTTTCATATTGTGGTCAACAGCCTGGGACAAAGCACAGCCTGGCGAGGTTATAAATACGTCTCGCCGTTCCTGCCTGCTCGCGGAGCCTGGCGTCTGCCATTCTATTCTAGCTGGAGGTTTGTTGTTTGTTCGGCGTTGTGGGAATACTTCGGGATCTACCCCTGGCCGCTGCCTTCGTGTTCTTCCCGCTGTCACCTGATTCCACACCGTGACGCTATTCTCCCGCATGTCCGCCTTCCCATGCAAATGGTCGTCTTGTAGGGCCGATCTGGCGCCGTTCCCTTCGTCACGGCTGCCAGTCCCTAAATCCTGATTGATGTCGTTCGCCTGCGAGCTTCGCTAGAGCTTGAGTACGGACGGATAACATATAGGGACGCCGCAGGCGTCACTTTTATTTAATTTTTTTAATTCTTCGGAAAAAGAAAATGGGTGACAACTTTATTCTACTATTAGAAACGGTTATAAATATTCCCTAAGGGTTGCTGCTTTGCTTGGACAAGCTTACAACTCATTTCTTGACATTTCAATTTCATCAAATATAAGCTGCAAGTTTTGACATTACCCTTCTTAGTATAATGTNACAACTCATTTCTTGACATTTCAATTTCATCAAATATAAGCTGCAAGTTTTGACATTACCCTTCTTAGTATAATGTTTTCAAGAACCAAGTCTTCAGGAAGAATGACACACAAGCATTGTACGTAATCACTGCAGCTGCAGTTTTGAAAATATGGGTATGCCGAACTTTGGTTGGCAACTTCTTTGTTTTTCGGACTTCGACGCAAGAAGTCTTTCGAATTTCATAAAATATTTGAGTTTTTTTCCGGTCTTACAGAATTTGAATTTGTGACATAAACGTATTGAATATTTGTCGGTGAATCTTAACTTTAGATCAAGTAGTGCAAATAGTGCATATGCATATGTTTAATTATATACATGAAATTATTGTACCCTATAGTCACCTATACGTCATCCTTGGACAGGAATGTTCTAGTAAATTTGTAGAGAACCTATGCAGTTGTCACTAGCGTTAATACCGTGATAAAGAGCAACTAATATTACAGGCTCTTTATGTAGGGTTTTGTAAAAGATATGCTGATTCTAATGTAGATTTGCCCAAGATTAATAACTAAATCGAGATATGCGCGTTAGTATATCTGCATGGGATATTGATTCGCCGTATTTCGTTATCATTTTTCTGTTAGTGTCTATTTTGTATTTATAAAGCACAGTGACAGTAAAGTTTTGCTGTTCGTATCATATCTGTTTCGAAAGATTGTTTCATACGTGAAAATTACATCCTGTGTTTGGGTTCTGTATGAAACTAGCATTTTATATCGACAAAATAATGCAAAAATCTCTCCACGATGAAGTAATTTTTTTTCTGGCCTTCCATTCCNACTAGCATTTTATATCGACAAAATAATGCAAAAATCTCTCCACGATGAAGTAATTTTTTTTCTGGCCTTCCATTCCTAAGTGGCGAAGAATTGCAGAGCTTTCGAGAGATTAAGATATAAATAATCATCGCTGTCTGGTATGTCCTTATCTCAGCTACCTTTCGCAAACACTGCATAAACTGAGAATAAATATGTAAAAATANATCGCTGTCTGGTATGTCCTTATCTCAGCTACCTTTCGCAAACACTGCATAAACTGAGAATAAATATGTAAAAATATTACATCTATTTTTTTCCTCTTTCGTTTCGTAGCAGAATTCCCGTGGAAGTAAAAAACCTCACTATAGCCTTTTAAAATAAACACAGAAGAAAAGCTCCGGTTAAAGAAATATAAATTCCACTGCGCATTACAGAAGCCCGAGCCAGCAGTAAAGGATTGTTGGGGAAAGTAAAAGATTCAAAGAATGCTTTTGAAGGACTTTTTTTTCTCGGAGGAGGTTATAAACATTGTCCCTTTGTCTTTTTTCTTCATCGGGACTGAATCATAACGTATTTTATGTGTTTTCTTTTACGCGATGTATGCCTAAAGGAGGAAGTAAATGCAAGTCCATAAAATTGTAATAATATGAATGTNTTCTTTTACGCGATGTATGCCTAAAGGAGGAAGTAAATGCAAGTCCATAAAATTGTAATAATATGAATGTTAATGGACAAATTGGTTATATGTGTTGGATCTATACTGCCATAATTTGATAAATGATGATTTATAGTAAAATATGTCCAATCATAAACCACACATACAGAATTCAACATTTTTATATTGCTTCTAACTGAAATGTGTGACGGTTTATATTGACGGTTTCAGATGTAATCTCTCTTTTCACTAATAAGTTTTCCTTCATATTTTTATTGTATTTATCTATTTTGAGATCTGAAGGGCCAAGGAATATTCAAAAATAAATTTTATGTAAATGTTCTGCAGTATAATAGATAAATATTGCAAAATTACGTATTGATTGTAGTGCAGCCGTTGTAATTATATTTTTTTTTTTCGTTAATACTCTCTTTGCACATTTCAGAATTCATTCAAAACTAACGTTTAAGTCTTAATTTTGTTGTATGGTTTGTGCAATACTGACAATTGAAGTTGTGGTTCAGTTTTCATTAATTAAACATATAATATCTGCATTATATAATTTTAATTTAAAAGTGCGAAGATTAGAACTTTAGTAGTTATGAAACTGCTCAGTTATAAAAAATACAGCATGCCAAGACTGCAATGCAAATCTCTGTAATGGACATTATTTTAATTTAAAGATATTTCTGTGCATTTTCCTATCCAAGTGGGTTTTTTGATAGTCTAATAACAGTTTTAGTGCAGAACTTTATCTGTGAGCGTAAGATAGGTTAACCATATACGAGCTTGCCAACTTTTGTACAAAATTGTGTTCATCATGTCTTTGTGTCGTGTTGGTGTAGTCAGTTGTGCACTTTTCAAAGAACTGGTTGTTATATTTTCCCTGCCCATCATGTATCCTTCTGCCCCATGTGAAATTTAGCATAACCATGAACCTAGTGACGTCGACCAAGCCACACTGTGGAATTACTACTAACCTAAGTATTGTGACATGGATGCCTGAGGGGCTAACTGATTTCGTGAGGGATTGAAATCTAATTAGAAATAAAATAATTAAATTTGATTTGTAATTTATTCACACAGGTATTATTTACAGCATTAAATTATCTCTCTCCACTAACACTCTTTTTATTTCAAAGTGAGCGCAATATTAAATGTCTATTTCAAGTTAACGTCCTTCTTTATGTCTCTGTTTGGTTAATGTCAATTAACTCATACTCATCATTAACACATGTTCAGTCTATCTGTTGCCATTATTTATAATGTATTTCACTCACGCATCCAGTCCATTAGTCCAGCCTGCAGTCCTACTCTTCAGAGCTCTGATGTTCGCAGTCGCAGATTTTCCTCCCGCTAGTCACTCCTCTCGCCACACGCTTCTCTTCTCGCTAGTCGTCTATCGCTGAAACTTATCCATTCAACAGCTCCACTCAACTCAACTCCCGGCCCGGAGGCCCGTCACACTATTTGTACTCTGCTGGCCTTGACCTGGAAGGTTCGCCGCACCCCGAGTCACGCTGAGAGAAACGACGCCAGTAATCTAGAGCATTCTTCAGATGTCTCAAAGACAGCCAATACCCAAGGTCGGGACGGCACGCGCCCTGCTAGGCATAACAGGCACGTTTTGTTAACATTCCTTTGGGAAAAGCCGCCGCTAATTGCTGTGTCCTTCACTTCTACTCGCTCGCGCCGGACAAAGCTGCGAGCGCGTAACAATCTGTTAAAATTACTCAGATTATTACTTGAATTTATATATTGTGTCATCATTTCAGTTTCAAATGTATGATTGATAATTTTTTTATAATAAAAAATTTACAATTTACTAGTTGTTTAATGCTTTTGTATAAAATTGGCACCTTGTGTTATTTCCTGCATGTATAAAGGCAGGAACTTATTGATGTAATATATTATGCTCTCGACTTTTAACAGCTATCAGATAACACACAATTCAAATTCAGCACAAAAATATTCAGCAACTAGTAGAATGTAAATTTTCTACAACCGTACATTGTCGGTAATTACTATGAATCTGAAATTATAACCCGAAAATGAAGAATTTCTGCAAAAAGGCCGAAGCCAAGTCTTAGGTAGTACTTTTTTTAGTGAAACTTTAAAAAGTGGAACTTCATTTATTTATTTATTGCCAATATTACTGACTGTACTCAAGTCAACGTTCAGGAATAAATACTTGCAAACACAAGCAGACACTTCTTTTTTTTTTTTTATGTTCGCATTTATTGAGTTAACAGTGAACCTGGCTAAAAACCAACCTAGTATATTTTAGTGCTTGATGTAATCTCGAAATATTATAAAATGTTGTTTTTAATCAACGTATTTTTTAGAGTTTCTTAGGTCTAACAATATTTTAACGTAAACATAGCCTATAAGAAATTCTGTAGTTGAACTATGCATGCTGAATATTCAGCCGGAAATACTCGCACGGCTACGCAAATTAACCCACATTGAGAAATGCGCGCTCAAATAAAATGAATTTTCTGGACGGTAACTGTTTACCCAGCTGCGAGATCCTGCCGGGAATAATTAACGAAGATTCTCGTTCCGCGCTCTTTGTCTTCCTCTTCTTCGCGACTTCTTTTTTTGTTGTTTCTCCTCCTCCTCCGTATTCTCCACCGTCTTTCTTGCGCCTCCGCACTTGCCGTCTCGGTGTTGGTGGCTCCTCACAATGGGGCTAATCACCGATGCAATGCGTCGTAACAATCAAGGTTTATTAGGGCCCCGACAAGTGTGATGGCTCGCGTCGCCCCCCGACTGCCGTAGTAAACTTCCTGGGAACTTGGCGACACGCAATCCAGAACACTACAGATGCGGAACAGCCGCGTACACCGCGAACTCCAGCTGCACACGGAAGCAAAATGGCGCCACTGGCCGCCAACTTGTTGGAACGCCGGCCGCTCGCCATTCAGCGCCTGTCGATCTACCCGCCAGCCAGCAGCCCGGCCAATAGAGAGACATTCGCAGCATGCCAGTAGCCAATCAGACACAAGGCCCGTTCCCAGAGACTCGCGCAGCCAATCAGAGAACGGGTAGGCCGACATCAAAGGAACCGCCTCGTCGTTTAGACTCCATATGCTTGTACACTCTGCGACGCCCTGATATAAGATTTGATTACGATAAGAAAAATCCCCTTACCCAAACAAATTATTTAACACATCGAGGATCCAGCCCTGCTATACATCGCCAGGGACACTCGAATTTCGCGAAAAATTACTCACGGGAAATTGACGTCATTATCCTCCTGTGTGCATACCTGCGAGTTTCCTTCGGATGTTGGCCGCATGTTTTCGCGATACGACAGTTTCATATTCGACTGGGTCAGTCAGAACCAAGAGGATTCATCGCACGCAGAAGATTTCTACTTGTTACTGCGAATGGCCTGGCACCCAGCGACCGGGCACTACGGTAGCTATCGGTCAATATAGATTTAATCATTAATATCGAATTTCTGTTATATTATAATTCTGAAGACAGTTCCAAAACCTCATATCATGATTGCCACTCATCTGTGAAACCTGAAAAACAGGGAAATGTCAGAAAATTTTCAAATGTAAAAAAAAAAATATGGCAACCCTGATACACTGTTAAAAATTTTTCTGTAATTTTAAGGAAAAGTGCTGGTAAAAAATTCTCCAGAACTCTCCGTTAATTTACGGATGCAATTACTNTTTTTCTGTAATTTTAAGGAAAAGTGCTGGTAAAAAATTCTCCAGAACTCTCCGTTAATTTACGGATGCAATTACTTGCGTTGGCGGAAGTTTCCGTAGACATGATTTCACTGAACGGAGTCAGTGTAACATACATTTCCTTAATATGATAAAAAATATTTCCATTTTTACAAGCATTTCCGTTATTTAGCTAAACGTAAATTTCCATTAATTTAAAAGACATGTCAGTCACTTCAGAGATGTCTCCATTACATACTAAAATATAAATTTCCGTTATTCGAAAATAAATGTAGGTTTCTTTACGGATGTTACCATTGTCTACTTAAACATACATTTCCGTTACTTGAACAAGGCATGTCAGTTACTTTACGGATGTTTCCGTTATGTATTTAAACAAAAATGTCCGTAATGTGAACACTAACTCATGTTATTTTACGGATGTTTCAGTTGCTTACTTTTAAGGAAAGTAATTTTAAGTAATATTGCAACTGTTTAACAGTGAATTCAATATAACACTTTGTGAAATCTCTAATTCAACCAGACACCCAACCAATTTTATGAATGTTTCCGCTACCTCAAAGCAAGTGTCTATCACAATTTTCTTTCTTTATTTATGGTAGCTCTACAAAACTTTGAGGCTAATATTTAACACCTGTGAAACACTTCCGTTTACTTTGCAAATATTTATACATTAAACTTTAACACGATGTTCATCACAAGAATAATGTTGAATAACCTTCACAGCACTTACGCATTTATTAGAAAAAAAAAACAATGTTACCACACTGTACTAACCGTGTCAGCAACGCTCTTAAAACTTGAAAAAATTACTTATAAAGTGCTACAGTATGTGCAGAACTGATTTTATAACAGGTTTTGAAAAATTTGGTGTTAAAAAAATGTGTTTGTAATTCGGTCACTTTCACTAATAACTTAAGGTTACCTTCTCTAATAATTGATAGTTAATTTTTATTCTCCCTGTAACATTTTACTACATGCAGTAAGCTGTTTTCATTTATTTGCCATGTACTTGTGAATAACTAGTAAAATGTCTCAAACAATAATTTGCAGTTAAATAATTTAAAGTTTATAGAAAGGCATACATACAAAACGATAGTTTGCCTCATAGAAATGTTTTTAATTTGGTTTTGAATAATTCTATGTTTGATATTCGGGCAATTGATAAAGGAAGCGTGTTAAAGGAAATAATACCCAAGTGTGGACGGTTTTTTTAGTCATGGTAAAACACGCGACACTTCATCTAGATAAAAATTGAAGTTTAACTTTTCATCTCAATAAATATATATTTATTTACCGATAATTTAATTTCAGTTGGTGAAACCGGCACTTAAAGCGTTTATTGTCGTTTGCNATAAATATATATTTATTTACCGATAATTTAATTTCAGTTGGTGAAACCGGCACTTAAAGCGTTTATTGTCGTTTGCAGGAATTTCTAAACCAATTGGGGAAAACTAGACTATCATTGTGGAGGAATGTTATGTAGTCCGACANTGTCGTTTGCAGGAATTTCTAAACCAATTGGGGAAAACTAGACTATCATTGTGGAGGAATGTTATGTAGTCCGACATGCAATATTTTAAGAAGTGTAGTGAAGTGCTGTGCGTTTATTTTTTACTCAATATACATGCGGTGTTTACTGCGGTAGCTTATAACATTTTTTAAGTTAAGAGAGTGTATTGGACAGAAATGCTTATGCGAAATAGACATTCACCTTTCCCATGTTATTGTTTGTTACCGGAATTTTCACATTTTACTTCAGTTTGAGTTTCCCACCTACACGAAAACTTTCCGAAACACTTCCCCTTCAGACAAGCAGGTAACGCACGAGGATGCATATTTCGGAGGGTGGTAAATGTGTATATAGATGGCGAGCGGGATACCTTCATGTTGCCTAAATGCTTGAAGGCCTGTGAACGTCTCCCGGAATTGCCCGTAGTGGTGAAGCGAGCTTCCCAGCCAGCTAAGAAGTTTAGTGCTCTTCGCCCTGGATACAAGCTAGCCAACATCCGTTCTTCAAATATTAAGTGCGAGTGAATTATATACGCCGCATGCCCTAGAGGCGGGGCGTGTAGTGAGTTGAAACTCCGCGAGTGATTACACAACTGAATAAAAGAAAGCTTGTGCGTGTTCGTGTAGAGAGAGAGACCGAGAGAGATAGGGTGAGAGAGGAGAAAGACTGGTTAAATTTTTTTTTCACAACGTGCGAGAGCAACTAAGTGCAGTTTTATTTCGCCCTCTAGTGTTGTTGCAATCTTCTTNGCCGCGTGCCCTAGAGGCGGGGCGTGTAGTGAGTTGAAACTCCGCGAGTGATTACACAACTGAATAAAAGAAAGCTCGTGCGTGTTCGTGTAGAGAGAGAGACCGAGAGAGAAAGGGTGAGAGAGGAGAAAGACTGGTTGAATTTTTTTTTCTCAACGTGCGAGAGCAACTAAGTGCAGTTTTATTTCNTAGGGTGAGAGAGGAGAAAGACTGGTTGAATTTTTTTTTCTCAACGTGCGAGAGCAACTAAGTGCAGTTTTATTTCGCCCTCTAGTGTTGTTGCAATCTTCTTTCCGCTTCATTTCTTATTCTCTTGCGTGTTCGCAAGCACACGTGCGCGCGCACACATACACACACACATTCCTTCTCTGCTGCGCGATGTAACCTCTCTATTACTGGGCAACTTCATAAACGCACAAGGACGNAGTGTTACTTTCCGTCATTTTCCTGAAACCTTGAGCCTAATCCACACTGCTGCTGCTTGACTGTTCTGTCCGAAACGCTCAGTTAGGCATTATAGGTTTAGTTTTCAGATTTTATTTCAAAATTAATAGATTTTGACTCAAAAGTTTTTAACTTATTTGTTACGAATTGTACCAAAATACGGTGTAACGNTTTATTTCCTGACCCTAGGGCTTTGTTAGTAATTTATTTTTGTCTCTGGTAATTCGTAAAACGGAATGGAGAAGTGTTACTTTTCGTCATTTTCCTGAAACCTTGAGCCTAATCCACACTGCTGCTGCTTGACTGTTCTGTCCGAAACTCTCAGTTGTGCATGATAGGTTTAGTTTTCAGATTTTATTTCAAAATTAATAGGTTTTGACTCAAAAGTTTTTAACTTTTTTGTTTTCAAATACGAATTGTACCAAAATACGGTGTAACGATTCATTTTGTATGACAATATATACTATAATCCGTGCATACACTGGCGGCTGTATTTGACAATTATCTATAACGATTGAGGACAATACATGGCTATTTGATTTTTAACGGTTCTTAAATAGCATTCAACTCATTTCTTAACTTTGGTTTGTTGACAGCTTTGAGGCTATCATTATAATCCTCAGTTAATGCAACAGGAAACTAGAGACATTAACATTGACTCGGGATCGCGGTGGTGTAGTGGTCAGCCTACTCGCCTCCTACCTAGGTGAATCGGGTTCGATTCCCAGCAGGATCGCTCCTAGATTTTCGTATGTGGGAACCGTGGCGGACGATGCCGCTGGTCGGCGGGTTTCCTCGGGGATCACTCGCCCTTGTNATACATGGCTATTTGATTTTTAACGGTTCTTAAATAGCATTCAACTCATTTCTTAACTTTGGTTTGTTGACAGCTTTGAGGCTATCATTATAATCCTCAGTTAATGCAACAGGAAACTAGAGACATTAACATTGACTCGGGATCGCGGTGGTGTAGTGGTCAGCCAACTCGCCTCCTACCTAGGTGAATCGGGTTCGATTCCCAGCAGGATCGCTCCCAGATTTTCGCATGTGGGAACCGTGGTGGACGATGCCGCTGGTCGGCGGGTTTCCTCGGGGATCAGTACTCACCTCGCTTCACCCTCATCGGCTCTTAAGACCTCGATGTTAAGAGCCGCCTGAGTATCTTCACTCCAACATTGACTCGTTTGTGCAATTGTATGTCGCATGGCCAACAGAAATAAACGTGCTTGTATTCGATTGAATTTTCAACAGGCCTGACCGTTTGTAAATAAAACACGTTTACTAACTTCGACGTATTCTAGTTGCATTAAAACATGGTTAGAGTAAGTGCACAAACATATGAAAGCACCTTAGTATATAAACCGTTGTTTAAATTCAAATGCTGTCAACTTTATTTTGTTTTATTAACGTAATTGACATAAAAACAGTTTAATGTTTTAATATGGAGAGTGGCTATCCGCAGCTCGCATGTGCACTCTGCCCTGCATACCCTCCACGACAGCACTGTGCACTGATCTCACGCGCCGATACGAACAAGGACAACAATACACGGTATGTCATTCCACGAGCACCGTAGAGCTCTCNTTCTAGTTGCATTAAAACATGGTTAGAGTAAGTGCACAAACATATGAAAGCACCTTAGTATATAAACCGTTGTTTAAATTCAAATGCTGTCAACTTTATTTTGTTTTATTAACGTAATTGACATAAAAACAGTTTAATGTTTTAATATGGAGAGTGGCTATCCGCAGCTCGCATGTGCACTCTGCCCTGCATACCCTCCACGACAGCACTGTGCACTGATCTCACGCGTCGATACGAACAAGGACAACAATACGCGGTATGTCATTCCACGAGCACCGTAGAGCTCTCGTCTGTGGCTCAGTATGTGGAACGCAATCACAACAGCCGACCGAACCAACCACAAGAATGCTATGCGCCAATTTCGACACTGGGCATGCTTCATTAGGGAAGGAGGTTGTGTGTGGGGTGGCGGCTGGCAGCTTCCATACCCCGCGTGTCTCTGGCCGCCGCCGTATCACATGCCGCGGTCACCGTATCACTGTACCAACTGCCACCCCGCCACAGCCTTCACACTGCCTCCACTACTCACAACACTTAGCTTACGTTAGTGCTCTGAGTACTCCAGGAAACACGTAGCACTAGTGCGAGTCCGACGTTCAACAACTCTTCTGCCGATACAACTCTCAAGCACACACAGATTGAAATAATTATTCTTCCTCAGGTAACGCAGTGGGCAGTCTTTGGACTCGCATTCGAGACGACCTGTGTTCGAATCCCACCCACCCGACCAACCTCNCGACACTGGGCATGCTTCATTAGGGAAGGAGGTTGTGTGTGGGGTGGCGGCCGGCAGCTTCCATACCCCGCGTGTCTCTGGCCGCCGCCGTATCACATGCCGCGGTCACCGTATCACTGTACCAACTGCCACCCCGCCACAGCCTTCACACTGCCTCCACTACTCACAACACTTAGCTTACGTTAGTGCTCTGAGTACTCCAGGAAACACGTAGCACTAGCGCGAGTCCGACGTTCAACAACTCTTCTGCCGATACAACTCTCAAGCACACACAGCTTGAAATAATTATTCTTCCTCAGGTAACGCAGTGGGCAGTCTTTGGACTCGCATTCGAGACGACCTGTGTTCGAATCCCACCCACCCGACCAACCTTATTTCATTTTTCCATGGTTTTCCGAGATCACTCTGGCGAATGATGGCATGGTTCCTTACTTCACGCTAAGGACGATTCCTTCCTTCTACCTGCTTCTCTGAGCAGCTTCCTCCGTCTCTAATGCCTTCGCTGTAGACGACACATTGCGCTTCACCTACCTACCAATATCTGTCCAAGTTTTAACATAACTTCTAAATTACATTTTAAAATGTAATTTAGAAGTTATAATGTTACTAATTATAACNGAGATCACTCTGGCGAATGATGGCATGGTTCCTTACTTCACGCTAAGGACGATTCCTTCCTTCTACCTGCTTCTCTGAGCAGCTTCCTCCGTCTCTAATGCCTTCGCTGTAGACGACACATTGCGCTTCACCTACCTACCAATATCCGTCCAAGTTTTAACATAACTTCTAAATTACATTTTAAAATATTTTTCATAATGTTACTAATTGCGTGTTGCAGTTTATTTACTCATTTCCACTTACTTTTTCACCGGCTAAGTCAGGAAGAGACAACTGAGAACTCTTAAGAGTAATGAAAATGTAATTCAAAGTCACCAGAGTATTTCTTCATAGGTGCACGCAAGAAACTGATGTGTTGTAACCCATCGTGAATGTCATGCTCTGTGTGATGGGTTTCTTGGCTCTTGGGCGAACTGATTAGCCACGCCAACTCTCTGTAGTCAGGCACATCGTCCCTGCAGTTACCGGAGAAGAGAACCCGTCACTCCGCTCTACTCGTGTGATCACTCTCTATCCCCCACCGAGAGAACCAACCAGCTAGAGGCGAGCTCCCCAAGGCCCGCCCACTTTCCTATCATCTCTTACTGCGGGCACTGCTTCACAAATAACTCTCTGGCTTTCAAGTCCTGGTAGCGTTTACAGAGAGAGTATGCTCATGAAACGAAACACAACACATTCTATTACAAAGCAAGTTTATATTTATTTATAAGTAGTGTAGATTTCTAAAGGCCGCTCTCGTTTTGCCCAGAGAGAAAAATTACAGGTAGTCTAAGTCACTGGTCACATACTCTCCTCGTTTTTAATTTTTTTTTTTTTCAATTTTTCCCTGCAGTCAGTCAAATTACACGTCGCGTTTTCCAAGGAAAGGTATAGCATTTGTCCTCTACCAAGATTTTCTGCTAACTAATATATTTCTAAGTAACTGATGAAACACATGAAATCCGGGCCGCAACAAACATGTGCACTGAAACTTATCGTAAGCAGTAGTATCGATAGAGATGCGACCAGAACAGACCCACATCCTGTAGTGCAGTATTAGCTGGGATCGATCTCGGAAAACTATGGCAAATTAAATCAGACTGCCGAACTGGGGTATCGAATTCAAGTACAATAAAACGCATGGCCACTTGTTTGTCTGTGTTGAACATAAAGAAACAACGGTTTAATGGTAATTCGGTAAACTGCGTCAGCTTAAAATTTGTTACAGGTTTTGTCTCAGTTGGCATACTACCAACTGTTTCTTACTTGCAAAATTTGTGCCTGGCTGCTTCCTATGGAATTTTTGTAAACACGGTATCGAAAAGCTATTTGACCGTTAAACACGCGAATTCTTCGACGCTGTTAGTTGTTTCTAATCGTCATTGTTACGTTTCCAAAACCGTTCGGTACTAACGTACTTTACAGATGATAAAACTTTCGTGATTACCTGTCCTCCGCGGTATACGTGCAAAATTGCAAAATTGTAACAGTGTAAATGGTAGAAATATTAATTGTAGAACTACTACCCAGCCACAATACGTTGTTTATTTTGTTAAGTACTGCGATAGGATTACTTTTCTTCACTTCTTGTGAGATTTTCATCTCGTTACGGGGATAAACGTGATGAAGCGTTGTATTTGCATAATTATTATGATATGTGTACGTTGAAAGAGTGTATTGTAAAAGAGTAAAATGTTAGTACTATTTACAACTTACCATTATTATTGATAAAATATTTTAAGAGTAAATGAAGCACTCATTTTCATATTGAGACGTTTTTAATGTTTCGGTAATAAAACAATCAGTGAATGACCGCAGATACGGGGAACGAAAGTGGGGCAGTTTCATTGCATCGAAGGCTTGAGTTTCAATGAAGAAGGAAAGACATGCACTTCTTACCTCGCCAGTACAGTCGAATTCTCGGTACTAATTTGTATTCGGATCCATTTGTTTCCTAGCTGCTATGTTCAAAACTACTTTTTTTGTTGCACATAAGCAATGTTTTATTTCGCTGTCAGTGGGACTGGCATGGCGCAAAAAGGACAACTGTAAGTTGTCCGATTAACAATGGATTGACAGGAAGGAGCAGGTAACTTGCAGTTGGTCTCGTCACCTTGCGTACTCCATTATCCGCGACGTTGATGAAGAGCTGAGCTTGTCGTGGGTGCGAGGGGTAGAGCGCGGGTTATCTGCCCCCTGGGCGCCCAGCAACTTTGCCCTTCCTCGCGTTGTGCGGCGAGTTGTGTTTGTGTTGGCGGCTTGCTCTAGCTAATCCTCTCCCTTGCCGGGGCAGGCTCCTGTGTCGACGAGCGGCCAGTTGATCCCTGCACCACTCCCTCATGACTAGACCTCAGCGGCGTCCAAGACCAGCGCGCATTTGTTTCCCGCTCCTGCACTCACTAAAGGTTTTGTTAAACCAAACACAGTTTGTTTGGAGCAACCTTATTAATTGTTTGTTTAGGGGCAGTTAAATATCTTGTTGTTGAAACCAAATTATTTCGTTGTTCTTATTTGGTTTCCCCAAACAAAGATTTGGTTAGTGCAACTAAAGATTTGTTTGGCTCCAAATACATTACACAGTTTCGGTTAACATAGAAGAATTTGAAAGCGCGACCGACAATTTTCAGCAAGCTCAGCCAAAGTGAAATCAGAATGTTTTTAAATACATACATTTCAAATACCGGACAACGTGTGCAAATAAATATTTCACGTTCCTCATCTGTAACTTTGAGTCTCCCGTTGAACTTGTTTTATTGGGATGTTTACGCCACTGTTAAGCATAATACATGCACTTAAAATCACTGTTACTATCCTACTTGCCACGAGAAATACAGAAAACCCTCGAGCTGTATTCTCAAACGAAGGCAATCAAATGAGGAACCAAACAAATATAAACAGTTAATTCAGCCAATTCTTTTGTCGGCAGTTTAATTTATTTTGGCTCAATACAGACGTTTTGTTAATAATTCAAGCGTGTATTTTTTGACATGAACAAAATTAATTTTGTTGGTTTTCAAGATATGTGCGTAACAAAACATCTTATCGGGACAACTAAATATATTTTTGGCCCTTTATAAACAAATATCTTGTTGGATTTTCTCTCGGCAAGAAGCTCCGTTTATAATACAAAAATCAAGCATTCATTTATGCATTATTACGTGTACGGCAGAACTGAAAACGTTTTAATGTGTGAATTAAATTCACTCTAATAAACTTCTCTACCAGAAAATGTCTGCGCTTTGAAGAATAATCTACGTATATGGCTATGTTAAACGAGGTTACGTTAAGACCAGAAGTAAAAAAGGACAGGTTTGCGAATTATCAGATGAATTATGAATCATAAATGTAGAAAGTCGTAGTTCCAGTGTGAGGATGGTGGCTACTGCATAATTCTTAATTCATAATTGTTCAATAATAAACCCAGCTTAACCCGGGCGATTACGTACAGCATTAGGTCCTGTGACGTGTTGCGAATACTATATTTACTGTCGGTATTTTCATCAACCTCTGGGTTGTCACTCATATAAACTTTTTAGATAACCACTCGGAGCTCAGACATTCCACGGTGGATCTCCAATATTGGCGCAATTTCAAGGTTTTGTCGTCAGACTGTAGATATTGGTGTGTGATAATAGCTCAGATTCTACAGACTTATTTTTAATTTTTTAAATGTTGCATTTGATATTACCTATTCATGTGCAAATACCTACTATAAGTTTATATAATTCACGTAAACATGTCTGATGTCTACACAAATGGAAACATACCCAACAATGGCTGTGATGGATCAGATGTTAATAATTTAGACAGGAGATTTGTGAATCAATTTCAAGAATTATTGTAAACATCATCCGTGCTCGAAGAGAAATGTTTAACACTCAGATAAAGCTCGTGAAAATCTGTGGTTTTGGCAAAATTAAATCTCTCAAGCTTCACCCCTTCGCAGGTGTTATAATATATGGACGAGTAATCCGAAAATAAAATTATTATTTCGGTAGGGGATGAATATTTTGACCCACTTCTAACTGCGCACTTTGTGTCAGTAAAAACCACGTAAGCATTAGTGACACCAAACTGTGTAATTAAAACAATAGGGCTTTCCATATGTATTTATTTATTTCCATTTTAATTGTACTTGCGAAGTTAAGGCTTCAGCACTGCAGCTCAGTAATCAATGGCATCCAACCGTAGTCTGCGAACACACGCCAGTAGCTGTTCTTATGAATACATATTTCAGCGCAAATATGTGGATGTATATTACGTTACAATATCCTCTGCGCACATCAGTATCTTTTCTGTCATCGGTGATCACTTGGCCGTGCATGATCATGTCCAGTTTTGACTTGGATGGAAGCCGTGGGATAAGCCCCATTCCTTCTGGAAAGACGCCGTACTTTCTCCTGTGAGAATTGCTGACATCCCCTTTTTTACTCATCGAGTCGTGTAAACAAGTGATAAGTGGCGTACGAGAATAGGGTAGGTTCCGATATCATAGTAGCACCCTTACCTCCAAATTGTCGTCTTGCTACTACCTTGTGGTCTGCATGGTATCGTTTATTTGAGCAGCTCAAAATTCTGACATTCCAAACAACAGTGAACGTAATGTGTATGTGCACGGAAGAAAAAGATAAACGTAAGGTGAAAATACTTCGAGACTTTCAGACATACCTGATAGACAATGTTTTCGCGGAAAAAGGAAAATCACAGCTCGCTCAAGTTAACGTGCTCTTTCTACCTGGCACGCAAACTGTGTTGCAGTGTGTTTGTAATACACGTTTTTAAAACAAACTATTTCGCGTGTGTACAGTCTGTTTGCAAACGAAAATCGCTATGGCGGAATACAACTTTCAACACATCACGCTTATTGCAAACACTATTTTGAAGCTGTTTTACATGGCCAAAAACGATATTTTCAGACTGTTAAAATATTTAGAGTGAATTTCTGCGAAACTAGTATAGGTTCCTGCATTGATCATTACTACAAACATACTGTCACGCACGCAAAGGCAATGTCTCCATCATACAATTCTGCTAAATAATTTAAAAGTGATTGTTACAAAAACAGTTTATAAAATTATATTTATACCTAGTTTTCCGAAATATACGTACAGATTTTTTTTTCTCCGTTTTACCGTAACTTTTAACGTGGTACATTCTGATAACTAATGCTCATCGAAAAGCTTCATTTTCATACACTGAGAGAAAAGCCAACAAAATATTTGATTGTATAGGGTTAAAAATGTATTTCGTTGCCCCAACAAAATATTTTGTTCAATAGATGAAACTTAAAAAAAAAAAAAAAAAATTAATTTTGTTCTTCTAACAAAATACACGATTGAATTAACAATCTCTCTGTGTTGGTCCGAAATAAATTGGACTTTTGACAAACTATTCGGTTGAACCACCTCTATATGTTTCTTTGGTTACTCATTTGATTGCCTCCATTCAAAAATATAGCTTGAGAGTTTGTTTTATTTTTTGTGATAATTATAATTGTAACAGTGTTTGTTAGTGCATTTATTGACTCGTAATAATGGTATAAACATCGCGATAAAACAACTTCAACAGGAAACTAAAAAGGAAAGCTGTAAAAATTGAAACATTTATTTGCGCACGTTGTTCAGAATTTTAAATATATGTGTGTGTGTGCGTGTGTGTGCGTGCGCGCGCGCGTGCGTGCGCACGTGTGTGTGTGTGTATTAACATCACTGTCTCATTAGGTGTCATTGTAGACAAGGTTACTAAGACGTAACGCTCGGTTGCCGCTGATGTGGGTTCGAATCCCTGTCTCTATAGATTTTTTAAATTTTAAAAGAAGCTCTTTTTTTAATGTACGTAGAGCCAAACAAATCTTTAGTTCCACGAACCATACTGTAAGATTTGGTTGGCTCTATATACATTAAACATCTGCAGTTAATGTAAATAAAGTGGAAGCCCAGCCGAGTATTACACCCTAGAAACCTTACCTGAAGTGCCTACTGATGAATTCGGAATGTTTTTTTAGTAAGTATATTTCTAATACTGGACAACGTGTGTAGATACATATTTCAAGTTTTGCAACTTTACTTTTGGGTTTCCTGTTGAACTTATTTTATTAGCATTTTTATACAAATATTAAACATTAATAAATGCCGTAGCAAATACTGTATCTATACTAAAACGACTCTTGAGCTGTGTTTTCAAACGAAGGCAATCAAATGAGTGGCCAAACAAATATATACTATTGAGTCGACTAAATATTTTATTGACAATCTATTTCTTTTGGCCCAAAACAAAGGTTTTCTTTATTCAAACCTCAATTTTTTTAGATGGGCTAAATTAATTTTTTTGCTCTTCAAGTCTCGTTTACTCAACAAAATATTTTTGTGGCAAGTAAATATATATTTTAACCCTATACAAACGAGTATTTTGTTGTGGAACAAACCTTTCCCTCGGTGTAGAGAATAACGACCGCAGTGATGTGACAATTTAAGGAAGTTCTGGAAACTTTTATTTATTCTCTGTCTTGATAAATTTCTATATATTTTCTTCAATGCAGCGTGTGAGAAAAAGTAAGTAAATTGAATATTTAGTTATTATCGCACCGTATACTATGACGTAACTGAAATCAGCTGTAAACCGATAATAATTGCATATTAAAAAGTTGATTCTGAAAGTCGAACTGTGTCGAAATATAACACAAAATAATGAACTGGTGATTTTCCCTAACAAAAGGCTTGTTTTGCTTGCAAAGCGTGGTAACTTTCCAGCCAGCAGCACAATGAAATGACCAGTTGGCGATTGGCGATCGACGGTGCTACATGTTGCTGGCCAGAGCCGGCAGTTCGCTGACGTGTGCAGCTGTGGTTGGCTGGTTCACTTCTGTATTCGCAAGTATCGTGCAGCCTGGCATTCCCCACAGAGCAACAGACACCCTGACTGAGGCGTGTCACCTCTTGTGAAGACAGCAGCTGGGTCCACTTCCGTTCGCAATCTCAGCATCGCGGTACACCTGCATGCTGAGCATGGCGAGTGTAGCGGGGAAAGCTGTATCAATACTAGTAAGCATACTGGTGACAGCTAATACCGCTTCTGTTGTTAGAACCTAATGAAAGTGGAGTTGTACATTTAACGAGACGATTCCTTTTAAACTTTCTGGCGGAAATAAGGACATGGACACTGTTGCTCGTGTGCGAGGTGAGAAGCTAGGGCTTAGCGTCTCGTCGACAGCGAGGTCATTATAGACGCAGAGCAGCAGGAATGGGGAAGGAATAGGCCATGACCTGTAGTAAAGGACCGTCTTAGCATTCTCCTGGAGTGACTTCGGTGAAACACGGGAAACAAAAATCAAGATGGCTGGGCAGGGAATGAAACACTTGCCCTCCCGAATTCGAGTCCGGAGTCTAACCACTGCGCCAGCTCGGTCGGTATTCGTGTACAAGAGGGGCTGAATGTTAATATAGGCTGCATCAGTATCTACTCAATTATTTATTAAATAATTTTATAGCCGTTGTTACTGCAACAATAATAGTTTTAGACCTAAAAATTTGCGAGTTTGATGACATCAAGTATATAATTCACGCTTGTTTGGAAACTCAAGTAGATGTTAAATACTTATTTATTGTTCATACAATAGCGGGATGCAATTATCATAGGTTGATTTCCTTTTTTCGGTTGTTTTTATGCTAGATTCTTTCCTAGATGTCTCAGATTAGTCGTTAACAATTTTCAAAAGTAAAACAGACATATAAATGTTTGAAATCTAGCTTGTCCCAAAGGGAATACACAAATTTTATCGGGTCACTGATTGTAGTTGATGGCACAGATAAGCTCATGTATCCCCATCTATTCCTACAAGTAGTGCAGTGCAAGGTGTGATAAGCAGGTCTGCAGCGTTTCCGGGCGTAACCACGAAATACGAAGTCCAGTTCAAAAACACAGGAAAGGGAAACGGGTACATGCAGCAATTAAATGTGCGTTGATTAAAAAAATTCTTAAACAAGACGTTTTTGATTACCGTAACACTTAGATGAGAGTTACACTTAACGCTTGGAAGTGTTTCTGAACTGACTTGCTATCATTATTCAATATCTGCAGTAATCACGTTGTCATCTGGAAACAGGTTAGGTTCCACAGGTCTGTATAGACCTACACTCGAGTTGGCGTCATCTTTCACTGTCTGCCATGGCACGTACTTGTATTGGCCTCGAGTTAACAGAGCGTACGGATAAACAGAAAACCTGTGGCACAAGCAGTGCAAATGTATACATCCTGAAAATGTGACATATCTTCAAATAATGGCGCAAATTTTACTGACATCCAATTATTATTAGAGACAGTCAGTTATCGCAGGAGAACTTGACTGGTTGAAAACTTCCAATTTAGGCTACTGGGTATAGATATGCTGTTTTCTCAAGATGCGATTTCCAAGCTGCATACGTTTTAAAGTGGTGCCTGGTAACTGGTGCAATGCTGATAAGGAACATGGTTTAATAAATATTTAAAAATTATATTTCGCATGAAATATGTTTTGTAACATAATTAAGGAAAATTAAGATACGGGTTTCATACAAGAATAAAAATTTACATAGTTTTCAAGTACAAATTTGATAAGTGTGCATAGCTCTCTTTGTTATTTCTGAAACCGTAGAATTGTAATTTCCAGTCAGTAGAAAAATAAAATCGAAATAATATTTCCGACCGAGTAAACAATGTCTCCTTTAGAAAGATATGTAACATTGCTCTTCAGGATTTTAGGGGCGGCGGTGGTGCAGCAGTCACACTACTCGCTTCACACCAACGGAATCTTGGTTCGATTCCCTGTGGGCATGTGGTAAACCTGGTGGACGTTGCCGTTGGCCAGCGGGTGTTCTCGCCGTACTCCTGACTCTTCCGCCTTTGTATTCCGCCGCTCCAAATCCACCTCACGTCACCCTCCAAGTACTCAACACCTCCGTGTTAAAGAGCCGACCACATTCTCTCAAACCTCTTCATTATTCGTGATGGTATATGGATAGAACATTTATACGTTAGTCCTTCGTTCCCTTCAGATATATTCATATTATTAAGGAAAGAATTAGCAGTGGTTACGTGGGAAGACGGGATCCGTTGAAAAAATGTCACTGTTCGTACCGTCACTTATTCTGAAGGGCATACTGACTGGCATGCGCTCAGTAAAGTTGGCAACGACCGAGGGAAGATAGTTCCATGTCTTAACGTTGAATTACAAGTGTTAGCTAAACATTTGCGAATACTGAAATTATTTCTTTAACTTTCTCTTTCTATGCAAATCTTTTAAATGTTAACTTTACTAATAAACTCGCAGTTTCCCTTGACCGACGAGTGAATAAGGTGATCAGGCGCATAACAAAGTTAGTTTTACATGTGGTCGAGGAATACACAACCTCCCTTCACCCCCAACTCAGCCACCACCCCCTGTGTGCGGCGTGTGTCCCAGCAGCGCGCCGCGCCGTTTTATCGACTCGTGCGCGATAAACGACATCCCCCGCACCCTCTGCTCCGCCAGGGAACATATGCTGTTGGGCGGGACAGAGGGTGAGATATCTGTCACCCGGTGACCCTCCAGCTTCATCACCCTTGCCGATAGGCGCCGAGGATAACTACCCCCGTCCCCCAGGCCCTCTTGAGAACTCCACTAGGGACATATAGCACGCCCTCTCCTACCTACCCACTCGTTTACCTGGATGTGGCTATGAAACACACCACATGTGACATGCGCTCACATATTTCACGTCATTATATACACCTTCGTCAGTCTGCAATTATTACATTATTATAATTTCTTATTTTCATTTTCTTTTAACTTAAACGTTTTACGCAATTGAAAACTTAGGCAGTAAACAGTATGATTTTGCAGAGAGCAGTAATATAACAAAAATTAACTATACAATGAAAACGCATCTTTAAAATGTGTGGCTGAAATTAAAAAGTAAGTATGCTTTTTTTTATTTGCATTTTTTTATTTGATATTTTTTAGCAGCAAACGAATAAAAATACATCGCTATTGTGTACAAAATTTTTGTTAAGTTACTACTCACTGTCAAATTCTGATGCTTGCTGATCAAGTTTTCAATTGTGTAAACTTTTTACGGTGGAGAATCCACGCCATCTTAGTTTTTTTTTTATCGCTTCGTAATTATGTTAACAATCTGAGCTTGTTGTGGCATTCAGGACAACTTAACAGAATTTCTTAAGTTATCTTGTATCCGCAATTTCTAACGTGCGATAACAAAACAATAACAGGTATTTCAATTAAGATTTCAATTATGATTACAGATGTCACAAAAATAACGGGAGGAAAAAATAGATTTCTGAACAACTGTTATATTTTCTATGTGCCTTGAAAATTTTTTTGTTGTGAGTTGTGACTCTGGAAATTAAGTTCTGGAGAAATATAAGTAAGTCAAAGTTCGCGGGAAGCTAGCCATCTTCAAAATTTAATAGCCATGAAATTTGCTTTGCGAATATGAGCAAAGCCATTCAGATCTTGTTTGCAAAATTATTTATCAATAAAAATTAGAATGCGTATTACTTTCATATACCGTACTTTAAATTGAGAGAATAAAACTAATTTCGTTCTCTTTAGTATAACCTAGAAACAATGCTAAGAGATACAGACGGTAAATAAAAGACACAAAAACACCAATTTTCATGGAATTGTTTTTTTTAATGTGTGTTTAAAATTATACTGATTTTTCTGTAATTTGGACTCAAAAATCAATCAGTGACGACAGTAATCGAATTACACTTCACTGTAAATCAGCCACTACCGAGTCGAAGCAGTGCTACAGAGCAGTGGAATCCACTCAGAGGAAATCAGTATACTAAATCAGTGAGATTCGGCCACTGTAGTTTCCAGTAACCTTTCGCCGGATTCTGTCGTGGGGTGCCATTTTTCACCATTTTATGTAAAGTGAGGGCACTGTTCGAAACACCGAAACACAATGGTTTAAGGCACCCGATTTCCGCTAACAATTTCTGTCTAGTTATATCTCAAAGCACTTCAGCTCAGACTCATTTTCACGATTGGATGGTTTTGACTGCTACCCGCCTTAGATGTCTGCCCTCGCACAACGGACAGAGTGAAGACCAGCATATAACCCTCTCCCCTTACACGATAACCAGAGGAAAACCAAGAAAAACAAAGAAAACTAAATGTTTGTATTTTCGTAACCAACTTTTGTCCTGTTCTTAGTAGTACAATCACAATTATAGGATATTTTTTTATATAACAGAGAACAAGTTATGAACATTATTTTTTGTTATACCATTCAAATAAAATACCTTCAAAATCAGAACCAGCCATCAGGTTAACCAAGCAGCCAAAATATGTGTAAACGGTATGGAAAACACAAACTTTAATAACCTGTTGATATTTGTTATCTGTCATTTCGCAGCATATGCTTTAATTGCTGCAGCTATATCTAAAGTAACAATTGTACCCTGTTTTTCTCCGTAGCTTTCTGTGATACTGTCGTCATTCCATGAATAGTGTAATATTCTGTAACTGGCGTATAAATAAATGTCAATTAGCATGCTGTTGATTGCTTCTGTTCCCCTTCACTACCCATCAGGTACTTGGACTGTCTTACTAAATATTTCTCTGCACTGTCCAGAATGAATCAGATTGCATAGTTTTTAATTAGGAATTCGTTTTACAAATATATTATTTTTGCCTCGATAAAGGGCTTTTTGTGCTTTTGAATGAAACCAGGCTAAATATCTGTCGTCTAAAAACTTGACAAAGCGTTATTTATATTGTGGAATATCGACGTCAGTAATTAATGCCTCTATGTCTGTGCTTCTCTCTTCAACCATAATCTTATGTGTTTAGTGGGTTGTCTTACTACCAGATGGAGTTTCTTCATTTAAGTCGAAGTTATCCCAACACAATTGCGAAACAATATTACCTGTTATATGCATATTCGAAGGGAGAACTTGAGTGAGTGAAGAGATTTGGACGGCTCTTAACATCGAGGTCTTGAGAGCCGATGAGGGTTATTGAGATGAGTATGGAGCAGCGCTGGAATGAAAGGGCGGGGGAAACGGTAGAGCCCCGAGTAAACCCGCCGACCAACGGCATCGTCTGGCACGATTCCCACACGCAAAAATCCGGGGATTGAACCTAGATCGTTTCGGTAGAAGGCGAGCAGGCTAACCGCTCAGCCACCGTGGCCCCTGAAGGAAGAACTTGATAATTTGACGTAATTTTGTTTCACGTAGCGGTTTCTAACTCAAGTAAGTGTGAGTACGAGACACAATTGTTGGGTTGGCGGAGGTGTCTTACTGAATAAATGTGTAGTTAACCGTACTTCCTATGTCCCGTAGCTCCGAAGCCACTCGTTTCTGGCATGGGTTCTCTCTCGTAATATGTATATTCAATTCGTTTTATTGTTTCACATACTGCTCTTTGTCGCCGTGTTTTAACACCTGTATATCTACAGTAACATTGGCAGTAGACGTCCCATTACAAGTGCAGTGTTAGGCTTAACAATTCTTCGCAGATGATATATGTTTATTTTTCGTTTCAAAGTCGGCAAGAAGCGTCGTCATTGTTTCTGCAAGTTCCAAAGTGTAACTAGGTCGAAGCATGCGTGGGAGCTAGCAGATCCACGACAGTATGGATGTCTAGATGAGGAGGAATGATACACAGTGAACAGTAGCTACCAACTTGGTAGCACTTTGATAAGTGTCCAGTTAATGGTGAACCTGGGCTGTTTTATTTTCGCCGTGCGATCACAATCGTTGACCATCCAGAATCCTCTAAATCTCGTGAAGGGAGATTGAATTTCCTTCTCTCCGCCAAATTTACAGACTTGCACAAACATGATGGAAATAGAAGAGGGGGAGGGGGATAGCATTGCGATGGGAGCAGCGAACCTGGGCTTCAGCTGAAACCAGGTCACGTACGTCGGTATCTCTCCCCTGAGGAATTCTCGCAAATGACTTTCAGGGATCGACTTCTAGTCTCGCTACTGTTTCAACGACGGCTTCCAAGCTGAATTGGAGAGAACTAGAACCCAGTACTGGTGTAGTTACGCAGTAACTGTGATAGGAAATAAACGTTTTGTAATTTTATGTCTTTGGTAAAACATTCTAAAGTTGTTGCAGTTATCGCTGTGTACTCGTGATTTGAAATTAAACCAGAATAAAAGCCCATCAATCCTGTAAAAAATATATATAGTTAATTTGAGAAGTAAATTGGTATGCTGTTAATTTTGCTGCAGTATAGCAGTTTTTAGCGCACTGCGACATAATATTCAAAAGCGACACTTCTGAGAAAAGTATTATTTCTACGGGGATAATTAATTGTATCAGTGTGCTTGAGTGTGTGCTGCTGCTACAATGTCATACATTCCTTTTATCTGGCAATTACCCATGCAGATATGCCTCTGCCGATATGCATTCGTGCGAATGAAAAGCTATACCATTTCGCCGATCTTTACGCATGTTTTGAAGGCGATCTCGGCATCATAACTACCACGAGCAGTTCACGTGTATGGCAATTTATGTATTTATGCGCTTTGGAATTTTTACTTGTCAACGGTCCCTAATGGTTGTGATGCGGTAACATAACTGAAGTTATGCGCCATATCTGCCGTGTCTTTTCACTATAGAGTTTTTACTATTTCTAATAATACGTGTAACAGATCATAACATTGTGTCCAATGTACTACCATATTAGCGAGCCTTTGTTAACAGTGATGACTATAAGTTTCCTCGAGGTGTACCCATATGATACAACATATTTGCATGAAACAGATTTTAAATGGCATATATATGCAATTTAAAATCTGTTGATATATCTGTATATATATGCGAGCCTTTCTCGCTAATATGTTCTCTAATATGTTCGCTATATATTCGACCAACTAACTTCGTGAGATGTCACCTAATGCAAAATCAAGTGGGAAATATCTTACTTCTGAATATTGAGAGAGGCATAAGCCATTGAAAATATAATTTCTAAACTGTATTTAGTAAAATATCGGAAAGAAAGTGAAATTAAATTACAATTGTCGAAACATTTTTTATGTGATAAGGGTCTTCAACCTAAGAGCAAATGTAATTATAGTCGCGCCGGCCTAAGAACGGACTTGGCTCCACCTCCCCTAGTGAAAGAGAGAGACAGAACGACTTGCACAGCACCAACCCCGCCCAACACAGACAGCTGGCATGTGGGCAGGCGAGTCCAGTGATGCCATTTGCAGCAGTGACGTTTCAGACTGTGTCGTCTCCGAAGCACTGTTTAGTGGTAACAAATACAAGCTGGTAGATGGTAATCCGGGTGGTAAATGAAGTGTTGAGGTCACAAAACAGAGTTGTTGAAATGAAAATACGTAATTAAAGTTTTAATCTCGCATGTAGTAATAGCATATGCTTATTACCCCAGAGCTCATTTTAGTGTAGAGAGGCGTTAATACCTACTACATCCATTGTATCCGTGTCTCGTATTTCAACATTCCGTCACTTGTATGCTACAAAACAGAGCACTGTTTGCATGGTGCAGTTAGTATGTAATTCATATAAAACAGTAAATGAGCTGAGTAGGAGTGAGTTTCAAGTTGCAATTTAATACTGCACAGAGCCGAGGACAAGGCAAGGGTCTGGAATGCGGACACAGTCCTTAACTACGGGGGGAGGGGAGTTGTGCGTCTAAGAGTAGGTACGTTTGTTGTGTGTGTGTGTGTGTGTGCGTGTGTGTGCGTGTGTGTGCGTGTGTGTGTGTGTTGCTAAACGTGGCAATACCGCTTTGGAGCTGCAGGTACTCCCTTATACCCGCCTTGCCTCCTTCGTCCAATCATTTCCTTTCCTGGGGAGAAGTAGCCCGACATATGCGGAGCTCCCAAGTTCTAAGTTAAGTGGTGCTACTATAATACCTCCCACCACAATGAAACTAACAGAGGTGGCCAACCTCTTATTTGAAACAACTTTTTTTCCCCGCAAGGATCTATGAACGTTTGTTTCTGGTTTATTGAGCATTATGGCCTAATTAACAAAAATCGTCCTCCTGTTGCACCTGACTATAACTCGCAGTTTTCGTGTAAAACTCATACACACGTATACTCAAATATGTAAATATTTTTATTTCACTGTACAAATCTGTCCACCAACGTCAGTAGGCCTCATGATACAGCGCCTTAACGGCAGAAAAATGAGAAGAATGGCCATTGGCTGGTTATTTATTAAATCCCCCCCTCCCACTCCCGGCTACAAGGTGGGATCCACGCGTGTCACCGACATACGTCAGCGCCTGTGGGGCTCGGGGATAAATCACTCCGCTGAGCGAAGCCATTATCGTGGTCACGTACCGACTATGAAATATACATAAAAAAAAAAACAGGAGGTACAGTTCGATGTGCTGGGATGTGCAGGTCTCCGGGGTCACAGATGCTTAGCCGAGACGAGAAGACGGTGAATGTCGTACAAACATTATCCAAACATGCTCTGTTTTTTAAGGGTATTGACCTCCAACCACGGCCATAAGTCGCGAACCGCAGACGCACACTCCAGCAAAATGTCGTNTGTTTTTTAAGGGTATTGACCTCCAACCACGGCCATAAGTCGCGAACCGCAGACGCACACTCCAGCAAAATGTCGTCACTGGCCAACAACGTGTAGGAACGCCATTCGCCATTCAGCGCCTGGTACCAGCCGGCAGCACGCAGTAGCCAATCAGATGCAAGGTCCGTTCCTAGAGCGTCGCGCGGTCAATCAACGAAATGGTACGCCGACGTCGTAGGAAACGGCCCGCCATTTCAACAGTGTGTGTTTCCTTACGGTGTACCACGGCGTTCCAGGTGCGTGTGAGTAGAGGAGAGTTGAGGTGAGTTGGGAGATTTGGCCGGCTCTTAACAACGAGGTCTTGGCAGCCGATGAAGTTGTAGTGAGGTGAGAATGGAGCAGTGCCGGAATACAAGGGTGAAGGGAACGGAAGATCCCCGAGAAATCCCGCCGACCAGCGGTATCGTCCGGCACGATTCCCACTTTTGAAAATCCGGGAGTTAACCAGCCGGGGATTGAACCCGGTTCGCCTTGTTGGGAGGCGAGCAGTCTAACCGCTCAGCCATCGCGGCCCCTGCGCCTATGAAGAGAAGCGAGGTGAGTACGGAGCAGTTAAGGAGTGCAATGTGAGTGCAATTTCCAGAGAATCCAGAACACCCCGAGGAAACCCAACGGCGAACGGCTACGCCTGCCATGTTCCCCACATGCCATCATATGCATCTGGCCTCTTAGGGAATANGGAAACCCAACGGCGAACGGCTACGCCTGCCATGTTCCCCACATGCCATCATATGCATCTGGCCTCTTAGGGAATAGCGGCCGGTTCGCCGTGGCGAAAGGCGAGTGTTCTGACCATCTCTCCACTTTCACCTTGAGTCTTGGCACAGTGGGGCAAAAACCCGAAAAGCTGGTCATAATATGATAACACCAATGAAATTGAATGAAACTTGATATTTATATGTTTTTGAGGTTGCTCATTGCAATTCCAAATTCATAATTGTAAAAAAACAAAATGTCGGATTCAAAATGGCGGAATTTAAATGCCTAAAGGTCAAAAAGTTATTAAATTTCTACGAAACTTGATATTTATAGGTTTTTGAGGTTGCTGATTGTGCGCGAAGACAATATCGCATCAGAAGGTCTTATTACCCACGTAAAGTACATCGTAATATTTTGAGTTTTAATTACGATGTCAATAAGGACGACACTACATGGTGTCGCAAGGTCGCCAGTGTCGAAGAAAGTTATGTTCTTATGTCTTACATGTACAGATTTGGTCTGCAGGGTATAACTGCTCGAGCGGGAAGTGGTCTATTGGAATTGTGTTTTTTTCCGTAAACGTCATAATACTGGTGTCCCTGCATTTTTACCAGTTTGGCTGATATGGATCCACGTGATATAATTTGTTGGAAGACAGTNGGAAACCCAACGGCGAACGGCTACGCCTGCCATGTTCCCCACATGCCATCATATGCATCTGGCCTCTTAGGGAATATCGGCCGGTTCGCCGTGGCGAAAGGCGAGTGTTCTGACCATCTCTCCACTTTCACCTTGAGTCTTGGAAGGTTTTGTTTGTATCAGCCATCTTTTATGTTGCTAGTGTCATCGTGTGTGCGCGCCTGCGCGCTTATAATTGAGTGTAGGGAGAGCGGACAGGAAGATTTGCTGTCAGTACTTGCGACTAAGATCGGAGTATGAAACTAAATATTTGCCATTAGGAAGTAGACATAGATAAGAAACATTTCACTTAAAAATAGAATTTGTCTCCCTAGGCCGGCCGTTGGGGCCTAGACAATGAACGAGACTATGGCCAACTTTGGCTTTAACAGATTCATTACAATTTTTAAGTTTCAGATTGCTTGCGTGGCTCGGCGCTACACCAGGACGACTGAACTACCGGCGGTTATTGAGAAACTATTACAGTAATTTTGTTTCCCTTATAACAGCTACTTGTTTGTGGTTGACTACATCTGCTTTAGAACAACAGGGAAAGTAAAACGCAATCTCATTTATCCTCTGATACAATTCAAACAGTCCTCTGGATGCGTATATATTCTAAGCATATTTCAGCATCTGGTTCTTATGTAAGTACAACTATCTAATGATTCTTTTGTGAAAATGCAAGTATCGAAGATACTTATTTGGTGAGAAGAAACTAAATCACAGGGTTGAACCAAATGGAAGCTTTAAATGTGACGATCTCAACGTTTCACAGTGGGGCAAAAACCCGAAAAGCTGGTCATAATATGATAACACCAATGAAATTGAATGAAACTTGATATTTATATGTTTTTGAGGTTGCTCATTGCGATTCCAAATTCATAATTGTAAAAAAACAAAATGTCGGAATTGAAATGCTTAAAGGTCAAAAAGTTATTAAATTTCTACGAAACTTGATATTTATAGGTTTTTGAGGTTGCTGATTGTGCGCGAAGACAATATCGCATCAGAAGGTCTTATTACCCACGTAAAGTACATCGTAATATTTTGAGTTTTAATTACGATGTCAATAAGGACGACACTACATGGTGTCGCAAGGTCGCCAGTGCCGAAGAAAGTTATGTTCTTATGTCTTACATGTACAGATTTGGTCTGCAGGGTATAACTGCTCGAGCGGGAAGTGGTCTATTGGAATTGTGTTTTTTTCCGTTAACGTTATAATACTGGTGTCCCTGCATTTTTACCAGTTTGGCTGATATGGATCCACGTGATATAATTTGTTGGAAGACAGTGCCGGTTCATGAAGGTGTTGTTAATCAGTATGCTGTAATTAGTATACATTCATCGCCTTTTTTGTTTTCCCGTGAAAAGGACAAGTTTGAAATTGGTGATGACTATACCATAATATCCTTCAACCAAGGTTCAGTCGGTGATTTGCATATTCTCGGTCATGTAGAACTTGTGCTTAATTCATGAATGTCAATAAAGTTTGTTTTGTTGTAATCGGTTTAGTGATTGAGGGTTAAAAAACCAATATTTGTTTAGTGTTACAAAAACATGCACTAAATGTACAATGGCACTTTTTGGCAGTTGATTTTTACACTATTTGTTCTACAATGTTTAGGCTACATGTACCAAAAATTTGAACACGGAACTCTGAGGAACTTATAATGTTTTTAACATTTGAAATAAAACAAAATATGATGACAGTGTATAAATTTCTTATAAATTATATGTAAAATTATTGATTATTATATTGTTAATACAAGTTTTGCAATATACATAAATATTGTACTCACCATCATAAACTGGAACCATTTGGAGAATTATAAATCGAATTACACGAAACACTTTAAACACCTTTCGAACTGACCGTTATTTTACAGCTTTTATTCTCGTTGGACCGTACTCGCTCGAGGGTCGGCTTTGAAATGACTCAGCTAGTCAAATATAACCGACAGCGTTTTCAAGTTAGGGAATTAGAAACTTGGAATGTCACTGTCCCCAACTGTATAATAAAAATTCCCTATATAGTAACTTTTTTTTTTTTAACTTTGGCCAGCTGTTTGGGCTTTTGCCCCACTGTGCGTCGCATCGACCGCTATCCACCTTGCCTTCACTTTCATATCCTATGTACTCCATTAGCATTTGAGCCGACTGTACTCAGCACTCTACTTCAAGTACATAACATACAAACATTTTGACAGTAACTTTTATATACTTACTTTGCCAACTAATGTAACGGGGATTTTTTTAATGAAGTACGTGGCTAGAATTTTTTTTCGACGCATATCTGCTGACATGTTGTATTGGAAGCGACGCTGAAAAGCCAAAAATATGCACATTGTAATGCTCACAGCACATAAATTATGTGTATAAATAACATTAAATCCGTGTAAAACTTCATCGTTATTGCATTATTTTTTTCGGCGCGCGTATGTGTTTACTGTGTGAGGCGGGCGACGTGTTTTGATTGGTCGCCTCTCCTGCCCTCTGGCCTGTAGTGTCCACTCTCCTCACNATTGCATTATTTTTTTCGGCGCGCGTATTTGTTTACTGTGTGAGGCGGGCGACGTGTTTTGATTGGTCGCCTCTCCTGCCCTCTGGCCTGTAGTGTCCACTCTCCTCACACCAGCGCGGTGTGACCTTGGACGCGTCACCGGCGGCTAGTGTGTGCGGGTCGTGTACAGATATCGGTAGTCTCGGGTCGAGAAGGCTCCGCACTATTGTCGGAACGTATAAATATTCAAAGTCTGGCTTGTACGTCGAGAGGTAAAGCTGAAGGCTACTGGGCAAGTGCGATCCCAATCATTAAGGTACCGGCAACCTGATCATTATTATCGCGTTATAGCGCTCCCGCTTTACGCCCGGAGGCTAACCGGAGGACGTCTTACATACTAAGCTAAACTGATTGAATTTATATTTAGAACGATGTGCACGTCTAGCAGACCAAGGACTGATATAAGGAACCTAATCAATCTTCATCACCCGACTTGTTATATACATATTGAACACTTCGACCACTGTAGCGTAGTGCAGCTCGGGTCAAGATACTCTGTGAATATCTGGACACTTGCAGATAAAAGTGACACTTATATAATTTCATCATTTTCTTAGTTTTTATTAAGATTTTGCATAAACAATTTTACTCATTACAATAATTGCCGTGAAAACTTTTATGACTGTGTAAATGAGCACTACGAAATGTATAACGTGTTAAGCATAAAATAAGACTGTATTGAAACACGGACAGCATTACTTTGGTCTACAGTCGTCCAGTAATGACCGTTGTACAGTACTGTGTAACGTGTGGAGTGGTGTCGACCCACAGCACGGCGCTCGCTGGGAAGACTCACACCAATATAACTGGTTGTCCTGCTGTGCTGGAGCCAGGCGACTGTATTATAACTTGTTTTGGATACCTGTAAATATAAGCACACACCTCAAAGTGTTAATTGTTTTTATTTGTAGCTGAATGTCAATTTTGTTTACAATATTAAGTATTATGTAAAAGAAGAGACGTAAAAAAATTATACTTGCTGATGGAATGAAACATTGTGAAAGGAATCTGTTGTGTTTAAAATTAGGCAATCGTTTAATTTTTTTATAAGTCAGTGCTTAATGCTTAAGGCTTGTGCACTTAAAACTACTCACTGAGCTTGTTACGCTGGAGTCAAACCTTTCAAAAATCACCCCATGTATAACGTGTTTGGTTGTTTCATAAATATGTCATGTATCTCAAGCGTTTTATACTTCTGTTAACATAAAAGTATGTAATTTTTTGATAAAGTACAACTTTAACCTATATATTATCTATAAATTTTAATATTAGACCAGGGAGAAAATATGTGTGTTCGTAATGCTCAGTAAGAAATATTTATTATGCAAGATATTATGAAACTGGGTGCACACGAATGCGGTGCGTTGTCCATTTGGTGTAGTTTTCTAGACTTAGTTAAGATTGATTTGCATGAGGTGGAGGAATATCCTGGGAGTATATCTTTAGCAGGGCTTCAGAAAAGTTGGAAGTGACCACGAATGGAGTAAAACCTGCTAGCCACAATAGCGTCGACACAGGCTACATCGTTTTTTGTTCCTGTCAGCAGCTGACATGACTGCCGAGAGTTCCGTTATTTGCCGATACTGCTGATGAGTCAGTGAAGAGAGGTGTTTGACAGTCTGGGCTGGAGGCTGGGGGCCATTGATGTGTAGGAGGACTTGTGCGGTGGTCTCAGCAGGAACATGAAGAAACTGTATAATTGCCGTCACCTGCTGAGGGCACGAGAAGAGTATTATCGAAACACACATCCATCAATGATACCCTGAAAAACTCTGCAGGCATAGTGGACGTCGTTTATTTCTACTGCCGGCACTGCTGACGAGTGTTCCACAACTAAGACCACTGACTTGATCTCGACGGTGCTAAATGGTTTCCTTCTGACTAGTAACATGAGTGCTGTCAGTAGAAAGAGGAATGTAACCTCGTTTGACACTGGCAGTCCTCAACATCAAACAGAAGTGTACACTACCCCCGCTCACCGCCTTCCTGCCCCAACACTGCACCGTGGGTGACAGCCATCGCCTCGCCCTGCTACCAGCAACTCAGGAGACGGCGCTATCATGGCGTCTCAAACCAAAGGAACGTTCCTTCTGTCCAGTCAAGCACTCATAGGCTCATAAGCAAGGAGGAATCAGTTATTCTTAATTAATAAAAATACTTGCATCTTTACGTTTTCTCATTTACTACCACACTTAAAAAACTGTAGGTATACAAAAATGCTCAGAAAAATGAAATTTTGGGAGCGAAAAGTTGTTGTAGTACAAAATACTTTCATACAAACTTTGGCAACTCAAGTTCCGACGAAACTCGACTAATTTAAGTTGACAGTTTACATCTCAAATCGCGCGGCCCCTACAGTCTGTCCTCTCCAAAGCCATAATAATTCCCAACACGGGAGTCGAAAACAAGGCGATCTTCATAACATCGTAACAAACGTTTAGCTTCAAGTACAATATAGACCTGTTCCTTATAACTATGCTATAGGTTTCGACCGAGCCTCCACGACCATAATAATTGTCAAAACCAGAAGCAAAAAAACTCCTAAGAAACTGTGGTCTTTAAGGCGTGCGTCTACTTGCCGCACGAACTGGGTTGCAATGTGTTTATAATACACGGTTTTAAAACAAACTGTTTTCACACGAAAACAAATAACATTTCAGACTAGAACGGAATGCAACTTTCCATAAATCACGCTTATTACAAAAACTATGTATTCTGAAGCAATTCAGTATTACCTATAATGACATTTTCAGACTGTTGTAGCTTAAAATATTTTGGGAAAATTCCTGCAAAACTAGTACAGGGCCCTGCATTGAACTCCGTGGCAAATTTTCCACAGATAGATAAAATGTAATGGGTCACCGCTTAAAGTATCTTAGGGAGAAGCAGTAGGGCGAGAGCACCGCACGCCTTAGCGGCGATGGCGCACTTGATGTGGCTGGGTGGGTCGAGAGATTTAGGCGGCTCTTAACAGCGAGGACTTGAGAGCCAACGACGGTGAAGTGAGGTACGTATGGAGCGCCGGAATGCAAGGACGTGGGAAACGATAGATCCCCGAGAAAACCCGCCGACCAGCGGCATCGTCCGACACGATCCCCACATGCATAATTCCGGGAGCGAGCCTGCCGGGAATTGAACCCGAGTCTGACCACTACGCCACCACAACCCCTTGATGCTCATTACAGTGTCGTCCTTATCGTATCCGCGCTTCTCGGCCACAGACTGGAGAACAACTCCAGGTATACGAGCCCCACGAAGACACAATCTGCCTGATGCACAAGGTGTTAGAGAGCAATCGCCGTCTATCACTGCCACTACAGGAGACAAAATCTCAGTCCGCACTCACAGCTTAACTAGTACAATTACGTAACAGTAATATACTTTCAGTTGTGCGCATAAGGCACTGCAAGAAGAATACGTAAGATATGAATCCGGAAGCCGTCTGCCGAAAATCTTCTCGGACTTTGAACTGCCCCACATCTCTGTGAACCCTCGCTAACTCGTCAGAAACACAAAGAGTGTTCTCGTACTTTGTGTAAAGTGTGAGGACTCAGGCCTCGGCGCACTTGGCTCGGCAGGCGTGTGCACGACGTGAGAAAACTGAAGCCGCTTGTTCTAGCTGTTCAAGTTCAAGCTCCCCACTCGTCCAAGATGATAGGCGGAGCAACGCCCACTCGTGTCAGGTCCCAAGAAGGGCACAACAATTGCCAGCCGATCACAACACTCCAGTTAAACAACATCACGATCAATATGACAGGCTACAATTCCGCATAACGACGACAAGTTTCTTCCTGGCGTGTAAATGGTAACAAGGAAAGTTTATCTTTGTTCAACTTTGCTCGTTACTGCTGTTGGTTGTTGGTGTTTTGCCGGTCAGAGGCACCGAATATTTCTTATGTTGCCAGGTGAGAAATTGTTAACGGAATAAGAAACAGCTTGTAGTGACTTTATTCAACAATCAGTTATTTTCTTTTCTTTAATTCAGAAACATCCCAATTTTCAACTAAATATCTTGAAATATTTCAAAGTAAGGTTAACTTCAAAAACTGTAACGTAACTCTTAACATATATTTAAAATAAAAGCCTTGGTCTTACATAAAATAACGTTTTTAATTGAAGCACGCTACATTTTTTTCTCTGCCACGAAATGTCACGTATAAACGAACAAGTTTTGTGAAGCGTGATCACAAAGTACGTAAGCAAGTAAACAGAGGAGAAATGACGTGGGTGTTTATTATGTGTGTGCGTACCTGTTCTCTGAATGGCTGTGCGAGGCATTGTGGACGGATCTTTGTCTGATTGTCTACTGCGTGCTGCGGAAGGTTCCTTATTAGCTGCCGGCTGGCGAGTAGGTTGCCAGATCGCTGATTGGCGAACGGCGTTCCAGCATGCTGCGCTGTCAAGAGCCACCATCTTGCTGGCTTGTGCGGCTCTACTTCGCGGAACAAGTCGCCGTTCCACTCGTGTATTTGTATAACTTGGTGGTATATCAGCTGTAGTGAGGCCGCTTTGCATGTGTTGTATTGTGAAGTGTTCATCGTTGTAACTTTGTACGTTTTACGTTAATGTTAGTTGCTCCCGGACTTTCGCGTCTCAGCATTAACTCTTTCAGGCACAGTGAAATATATTACTTTAGGCGTCACAACGAACAAATGTTTTGTTTAGAACTGTACAAATAACAGCACAGCGCACTGGCATTTGTCAGAACCAATTAAAATGTGTTTGTGTTTGATGTTATTGGCAGCAAGTCTGTATGGCACTGCGGAATACAATCTCAACGAAGACTTATGTCTCCCACCACGTGATACAATCCCCCCTTTTAGCCGTTCAAGAAGTCACAATTTTTTATACATTTTTAGCGTATTGCATTATTTTGCGGTGTGATATGAAATAATTGTCTGAAAAAAGTATGATAAAAGTAAAACATCACTTTACTAAAAACCAATCAAATTATCTTTTTGAATGTTAAAAGGATATATTTAATTCGTACAGATCTTAAAACTGAACAGAACTAGAGTTCAGAATAAATATAATGACAATATTTTCTTGTTAGTTTTGTACTGTGTTCTCCAGTAGGCTACTTCAATTTTGAATTTTGAGATAGAATTTAAAGTCAAAATATTTTAAAGTGAATCTATCATCGCAGGTAAACTAAGTGTACATAGTAAATAAATTGCCAACATGTCTGTCACTGCTGTGACTTCGACAAAAACTTGCGTTGGGACCAAACTTTGTATAAATATAACTTTTCAAAACTGATAGGAATGAAGAAACCGTGTCCGGCCTTTGGCTGGCGAGGTAAACCACGCTCGTGATCGTCCAAGAGCGACGTAATCTCGAGTGAGCGGTTCATTATCGACAGGAGATGGACTTGTATTACTTATCGACAGGCTGGCCCCTCGTCGCGACACCCGAGCGCCGTCGACCGCCATCAGAGAGCCGCCCTCGTACGACGAGCAAGCCTCCCGGGGGCTTCCTCTACACCGCGGTCCTGCGCTGCGCGAACAAGCCTCGCGTATATCCCCTCCTGTGATTGGCTCTCCGGACATTCCCGACGCTTATCAAGACGAGTGCGTCGCCCAGAACGCGTCGTTGTCGGAGCGGCGGCGCAGCTTTACTCTCCTCCGCTATTGCGCACGTGTCAACCGCCTGTGTTCTACGGATTGTATACTTCACTGTCTGAACGAGATATGGTGTTTCTTGCTAAGCTACTGCGTAGGGCGTATATCGCTACTGAAAGGATCCAGTAAGTCGCGAGCTTTACCTTACTCATAATACTATTTCCCCAATAGAGACACCAGAAAATAGCAACAAATTTTTAAGACAACTTATGTTCGATAACTTTCTAGTTAGTGCATTTTCTCATGATATGATGATAAGGATTTTCACTAGGCCAAGTTATTTGCAGACCAGTCACAATCGTCCTGCTTTACAGAATCATAACCTTCATTGGTCCAAAGAACTGGGATAGTATCTCCACACGTGCTCGAGAGCCAGTGACGAAGGAAACTTGTGGCACGTGTGCACAGTACGCCCAATGCTAGCGAACAACCTACTTTTCCCGGGATAAGCCGTTCTCTTTAACGACGGTGTTCGTAATGAAGTGCCTTTCCTATTGACAGGGTTCGTAATTGGCTGGGAGTGCGCGGTTCTATTCTACACCCTGACAAGCGTTAGAGTGTGTTTATTGTGGCGGCAATTACAGCAGTGTGGGGTTCATCTCGAGGTGCTTCTGTCTGACCCAGCTTCTTCATTCCACCACTGCCCTGCCCGATGTCCATATCACTCACCCAGGCACGTATACAGGAATTTTGTTTGGGAAGGGTCAGCATGGATGTAGCCGAGGTGGAAGGCTGGTGCGAAGGCCCCTCCCCACTTTTTGAATCGAACTTTGGAAAAATCACCTCATGTATGCCATGTTTAGTTATTTCCTAAATGTGCCGTGTATACCAGGCGTTTCTACCTTTTTAACGTAAAAGTATCTTACCTTTCGTTTAATTTAAGATTTACGTATAATTTATTTATAAATTATAATGTTTAACCTACAATAAATATGAATAAAAACAGTGAAAAAAGGTGTGTTGGTAGCGCTTAGTAAGAAATAGTTCGCATGCAAAATGTTATTACAACTGAGTGCGCATGCATTCGGTGCGTTGTCCTTTGGTGTAATTTTCTAGACTTAGTTCAGCTTTGTTTGCATGAGGCGGAGGAATATCCAGGAAGTAGAACTTTAGCAGGACTTCAGAAAAGTGTGGAGTAACTGTGAATGGATTATAATCCCGGTGTTTCACTTTCAAGGTGTATGCGTGCATATCTGCGCGCCGCGTTGGTTCAGTTGTGGAAGAACAGGCGAAGCGACGGAGAAGAAAGCCAAGAATGGAAAGTCTTCAAGATAAGCACAACGCCTTGTAATAAGGGGCGTGCGTAATCACTCAGAAATGACGAGACAAGCGGAAAGAAGTAAGGGCCAGAGATCTGTGTGATGAACCATCGTACAGTGAAATTAATGCCGCGCGGAATAATATTGTGATATCATTTCTCTGTTATCCCTTGTGTTGGCGGTCTGTTCACGTACTCCGGTATTCAATGTAGCGCTGTTTTTTCGCGTACCCTTTCATTCCGGTCTGCCGCTACACAGCCCATGCGAATTACCATTTTAGTCCTCAGTTCCGCCGGAATAACGTCGGTAGGGGTTTGCAAATGACGATGCGGGGTGTGGAGTGAGAGTGTCTGTATTGGTTTGCTGGGTCTCGTGTGTGTTTTGGGGAGAGAAGGGGGGTTGTTGGGGTGTGCCGTTCCCTCCTGTAAATATATTCTTTGGAAAATTACCGAAAAACAGTCACCCCAGCGTAACGGTTTGGAATTCATTGCACGGGCGGGATTTTTTGCTCTCTCTCTCTCTCTCTCTCTCTCTCTGTAGCACTTGCCACAGGACGCCGCGTATAAACAAAAGTGACAACGCCGGGTCGATTTGCAATTCAGTGACGGTGCTTTGCGCGCAGTGATAACATTTATTCTACCTCTCACCCCCCACCACTCCTTCCACTACTTTGCTTCTATCGCAAAAAAACACCGGTATCATGAGCGAAGTGATTAGGCCCTTTAAAATTCGTTGACTTTTTCACTGTTGCTTTAGTTAAAGTGACGTTACTGTTATTTCTTAGAGTTTTTGTATTTATTAAGTCGCGGAAGGGTAATCTTTGATTAATTTTCGTAGAAGATTGAGTTGTAGCCTATAATATCCTGTCCCATCTGGAATTACGAGTCGCGTTTTTGGTTGTAGCCAACCTCTGTGGCGTAGAAAGCTGGAACGCTAGCTTACAATGCAACGGATTATAGTTTGAAATTCCAGGAACGTGAGAAGAACGGTGTAAATCTTTGTTCATTTAATATGTCTAAGTTGCCTACCTTCCTCCCTAAACATATCGCGGTCAGATTGAAAAAGAATGTTTTTTTAGACAGCAGCTTATAAACGTAATTTTCCTTTTTTTTTTTTTTTTTTTTTTTTTTCCGCTTTTGTGTTATATATTGTGAAATTGCTAAGGGAATAATTTGAGCTACTAAATATATTTTTTGGTGGGGTTTATATTGTTGGCTGTATTAGAATTAACACAAACCGTCGATTTAATGTATAGCCTTCAAATAAAAAAATTGCTGACGGTTTTTTCTAATAATAACGTGTAGAAACTACAAAACCAGTACATGTGTAAAAATAATTTGTATGTTCATAAAATTTTATTACGTAGAATTCATTTTTAAAAACCTTTTGTTAAAAAACTTAGTTTTGAAATATTTTTTTCCTTGCGATGTGTAACTTTTATTGTCATTTAGTTTTATTTAACACAATTTCGTTAATTTTAAGATCATTTTGTCATATTTACTGTTTACGTGGCCTATATTCTTAATTTTTTCGCTTCAAGTTTGCCTTTTTTAAATCGAAAACATTACTGTAGATCAACAATAACTGTATATGACATTTACCATCATTCAAATATATCGTCGATATATCTTATCTCATAACAAGTAGTTACTGATAACTAATGAATCTACTTTCCTCTACGTGGGTGCAAATAAATTTTAGTGAATTTCTTGAAAGTTTAGATGGTAGGTAGTCGTTGACGTCTCACTGACAGCAATATCATTAGAAATGAAACCAGAAACATGTGTAACAGTGCAAAGACAATTAAAATTCATTAGTGAGTTAGCCGGGATTCGAATTCAGACAAACTCGTAAAATTAAGATAACTTGCAATTAACTTCATCACGGAGTAGGATTTGTAGCATCAACTTTGGATATAATCAGTATAATTTTTTTAATGATAGGGTTCACTAACCTTAAATATTTACTCTGCCATAATTTTTAAAATAAGTGTCTGGGCCACTAAAACACATAAGTTTACATGGCCTACCATAATGCTACTTGTGTGAAAAATTTGATTGAAATAGTATGATTGGTGTCCAAGATAAGGCATAAAATCCTTATTTTATTAAACGAGGCTATCTCACAAAATTGTTTACAAAGAGGCTCTGTACACGATGTTTGTAATAGATAATTTCAGCATAAAAACTTTGATTAAAATTGTTAAATTGTAAAATAGATATGCCAAACATATGAAAATATTTCAATGACTGCCATTTTTAAAATCATTGCCTGACACCATTTAAATCATTTAACTTAACTTGGCCTTCTGTAGGTGTGCAAAATTTNGCCATTTTTAAAATCATTGCCTGACACCATTTAAATCATTTAACTTAACTTGGCCTTCTGTAGGTGTGCAAAATTTAGTGGAAATTAGTCTAATTACTCCGCAAATATGACAAAATGTTTATTTTACTCACCTGACACTACTTTGCAAAAAATCCTGCAATGGAGGATCTCTGAAACATATCGGTTGATTGGTCGTTGAGATATGACATAAAATCTCCATTGATAAAGTGACAATCTTCACAAATGGAAAAAGGGGGGAGGAGGCAAAAATGTTATAATATCAAATTAGATTATTGTCATAAATACCATATACAAAGTTAAATNGAAAAGGGGGGAGGAGGCAAAAATGTTATAATATCAAATTAGATTATTGTCATAAATACCATATACAAAGTTAAATTTACATAGGTTGCATAGTTTCGTAGATGTAGCACAATAAGCTAAAATGTTTGTATATGTGCTATTCAGAAAATAAGAGAGCTACATACTTAAAACATATAAATTAATGTAGCCTACCACAGTACATATTCTTCGCCAAATTCAAAAGAAACCGGTTAATTGTTTCCCGAGATAAAGCATAAAAACTATATTATTTTATATGAGACTATCTTACAAAATAGTGGAGAAATGAGGCTTCGCATAAATTTTTTTATGGATATAACTAATACTGTTAGCATACAAAGTTCATTTGAAATTTGTTTTGTAGTTTCGTAGATAAAAAATTCGGAGCTAAAATGTTTATATATCCACCATTTTTAAAATATATCTATCTGACCCTCTCGAAATTTATCAGTTCACGTAGCCTGCCGTAGTGCTAATTTTTAGCCGAATTTGGTGGAAATCGGTTGTTTTTTTCGGAGATCACATAATTTTATTTTGTTGAGTGATACTATTTTACAAAATGGTGGACAAAAGAGATTTTTTGTACACATTTGATTGTTGTAGTATATACAGCCATCATATAAAGTTTCATTGGAATTAATTACATGGTTTCGACGATATAACAAACAAAACTAAAACAATTATATGGCCGCCACTTAAAAAAATGTCTTTGACATACTTAAACATATCAGTTGACATTACCTACCACAGTACTACATTTTTGCCATATTGTGTAGGAGTCGGCCAATTGTTTCCCGAGATATTACACAAAAACTTTATAAATTAATGTAGCACCATCTCATGAAATGGCGGACAGAACTGGTTTATTGGCTTATTTGATGCTTTTAATAGATACTGTCAGTGTACAAAATGTGGTCGAAATTAGTCAAATGATATGGTAGCAACACCAAATGAACCTAAAAATTTTGTATAGCCACCATTTTGAAAATAAGTTTCTAATTTGGTCCACTTACTTGCATTTACCTGGCCATTTGTAATACTACTTACTTGCCAAATTTGGTGAAAATAGGTGTAGTGGTTTTTGAGATATAACGTAAAGGCTTTACTTATTCATGTAGCGGTTTATTCCAAAATGGCTGAACAACAACAATATTCCCCTCTGAATTTTATGCTGACAACTTGCGCTGTCAGCATACACAATTTAGTTAAAATCAATTTAATCGTTTTCGAGATTTGAAATATCGCCCTAAATTTTAAAATAACAGCAATTTAGAAAGTATGTTCCTGGCGTGGTCGAAAACTATAAAAGTCAGGTTTCCTAACTTAGTACTATATGTGTGCCGAGTTTGGTGAAATTCGGTTCACTCGTTCAAAAATTGAAGGGGTGTGTGTGTGTGTGTGTGTGTAACTCTCAGACACACACACAGACAGGAAAGTGATCTCATCGTCCCTTTATTTCCTTGGGAAAGTAGACTAAAAAGTTATGCTTAGTAGTTCAAATTATGTAACTGATTTTATGTTTTGGGAATATCTTGCATTGCGTGTCTATATATTGCCCATAATATTAAATCTTAATATGAAAGATCCAAAACATTTTTTATTTCGTAGATCAATCAAATAAAAAATTAGATACGCATTTTATATTTTGAACGAGTGTTCTTTTGAAATCCCTGGATGAATTCTGTAGGAAAGAGACCCTAAGAAATATTTTGTAATCTACATAGCAAAAAGCAACTTCATTTAATTTGTAGACAGATAACATGAAATATTACTTGTGTGTAAACAAAAATGTTCTTAACATCACAAAAAAACAAGAAGTTACTGATAACTAATGAGCCTACTTTCCTCTACATGGGTAAAAATAAAATTTAGTGAAATTCTTGAAAGCTTAAATGGCATCTAGCCATTGACGTCGCATTGACAGCAATATCATTAGAGAAAACATGTTAGACAGTCACACGACAGTTAAAACACACGAGTGACCTACCCGGGATTAGAATTCAGAAAAACTCGTAAAAATAAGCCCGCTTGCAATCAACTGCGTCATGGAGGTAGGATTCGGAGCATCAACTCCGGATGTGATCGGTCTAATGTTTAGAATGATAGGGTTCACTAACCTAAAATATTTACACGGCCATCATTTTGAAAATAGGTGTCTGGGCTACTAAAAACCCGCACGTTTACATGGCCTACCATAATGCCACTTGTGTGAAACATTTCGTGGTAATCGGTTTATTGGTCTCCGAGATATGGCGTAAAAACGTTATATTTTTATACAGGTAAATCTTATAAAACTGCCTAAAATATAATCTGTTTATAATGGGTACTATGAACATAAAAAGTTTAATTGAATTTGGTTCAATCGTTAAATAGGAATGTCAAAAATAACTAAATATTTATATGGCTGCCATTTCGAAAATCAATGTCTGGTCCCATTTAAATCTTGAAACTTTGCATGGCATTCTGTAGTTGTGCAAAATTGGGTGGGCATTAGAAGTATTGTCCCGGAAATATATCAAAATGTTCAATTTACTCACCTGACACTATTTGCAAAAAACCGGCAAAATAGGATATATGTGTGCATAAATAATGCTTATAATTAATACTATTAGCTTACAAAATATGGTTGAATTTTGTTGGAATGTTTTATATACACTGAAGAGCAAAAAAAAACTGGTAAAGGCGAGCGTATGCAAATAACAGAGGTATGGAACAAATCAGAGTAACGCGATGCGGTCGGCAGCTAGATCGGTTACTGGTGCTACAATGGCAGCTTATCAAGATTTAAGTGAGTTTGAACGTTGTGTTATAGCCGGCGCACGAGAGATGGGATATAGCATCTCCGAGGTAGCGATAACATTTGGATGATCGCGTACGACCATTTCACGAGTGTACCGTGAATATCGGGAATCCGGTAAAGCATCACATCTTCGACATCGCTGCGGCCGAAAAAAGATCGTGAAAGAACTGGACAAACGACGATTGACGAGAATCATTAAACGTGACAGACGTGCAACCCTTTCTCAAATTGGCGCAGATTGGATTTGTGGACTGCCCTGCAGGATTCATGGTGTGAATTACCTCCTGCATACCTTCAGACATTAGTTGAGTCCATGCCACGTCGTCTTGCGGCACTTCTGCGTCCTCAGTAAGGGGGGGGGACCTACACGATATTAGCAGGTGTACCAGTTTTTTTGGCTCTTCAGAGTATATAACCAATAAATCTTAATTATTTGTATATACCCCATTAAAATATGCTTACCGCACATAACTAATGTTTATTTACATACCTTTTGTAGCAATATTTCGTGAAATTTTTGTATGAATCTGTTGATTGGTCCTCAAGATATGGCATAAAACCTCCATTGTTAATGTGTTGATCATCATAGTTGGAGGACAAAACTTGTAGCACATTCGATTATTCTCGTGGATAAAATAAACAAAGATAAATTTATTATGTTGCATAGTTTGGTAGATATAGCACACTAAGTTAAAATGTTTGTATAGGTGCCATTCGGAAAATAAGAGACTTGCACACTTAAAACACATAAATTAATATGGCCTATCACAGTAAAACTTCTTGGCCAAATAAGAAATTAATGGGTTGATTGTTTCCTGAGATATTACATAAAAATTATATTATTTTATGTGGCGCTATTTTACAAAATGGCTTAGAAAGGAGGCATTTTCATAGACAATTTTGATGAATATAGTTGTTACTGTCAGCATACAAAGTTAAGTTCAAATTTGTTTAATAGTTTCGTAAATAAAAAAGTTCAGATCTAAAATATTTATATGGCCACCATTTTGAAAATATATGGCCTGCCAAAGTGATACTTATTGGCCAAATTTGGTAGAAATCGACTTTTTTCCTGAGATATCACGTAATTCTAATTTGTCATGTAATACTATTTTACAAAATGGCGGACAGAAAAATTAAAGGTGCAAACATTTCCTGGATGTAATATATGCAGCCAGCACACAAAGTTTCATTGGAATTAATTACATGAATTCAACGATATAGCATACAAAACTAAAAAATCTATATGGCCGCCATTTTTAACATTGGTGTCTGGCATACTTTAAACACAGCAGTAAACATTACCTGTAACAGCACTATTTGTTTGCCATAGTTGGTAGGAATAGGCTAATTGTTTCCCGAGATATAACATACCCAGCATACAAAATTAAGTTGGAATTGATTACATGGTTGCGAAGATATAGCATACTAGGCTAAAATAGCTAGATGGCCACCATTTTGAAAATAAGTATCTGACACACTTGAAAGGTGTTTTTACACATCAACTGCCGCAGTACTACTTTTTTGCTAAATTTGGTGCAATCTGACCATTGTTTCCTAAGGAATTAGAGAAACATTTTATTTATTAATTTAGTGCTATCTTGCAAAATGGCTGACAAAAGTGGTTGTATTTCTGCATATATTATACTTGTAATAGATACTGTTAACGTACAAAATTTGGTCGAAATGGTCAGACGGTATGGTAGTTATACCAAATAAACCTAAAACATTTGTATGGCCGTCGTTTTGAAAATAAGTTTCTAATAATCTTCAATTACTTACATTTACCTGACCTATCATAGGACTACATATGTGTCAAATTTGGAGAAAATTGGTGTAGTAGTTTTCGAGATATAACATACAAGCTTTATTTTTCCATGTGGCGCTATCTTCCAAAATAGTGGACCGGCAAAAATATTCATCTATTCTGAATTCAATACTTACAACTTGCGCTGCCAGCATATGGAATTTGGTTTAAAGCGGTTGAATGGTTTCCGAGATATGACATAAACCTAACTTTTAAAATGGCCGTCATTTTGAAAGAAAGTGCCCGGTGTGGCTTAAAACTATAAAAGACAGGTGTACTTACCTAGTACTATATGTGTATCGAGTTTATTAAAATTTTGTTTAAAAGTTCAAAAATTTTAATGAGAGGGACTACGCATGGACACACACATACAGACACACACACAGGGAAGTGTGTGTGTGTGTGCCTACTTTCATTCGGAAAGTAGGCTAATTAACCAATAATAACAGCATGAAATTATTTGTAACTATGACTAGGGAAGATTTCTTCCCTACTTCCTACGATTAGCAAGTATGGCCTCCATTAGTATTCTATAGGGCCTTTAAACGTTGTGGCTTGCTTGTGATCAATGCGGTGACGTCATCTACAGGAAGAAGATCCCATTAACGAATTTAAAGGAAACATTTACTGGGATAACCTTTCTGATTTTCTAGATTTATGAGAATATTTTATTCAAGGGTTTAATGATTACGTGAATTCGGAAATGCACCTGCGTATCAGAAATCGTTACGTTTCATAACAGAGTTTAAAGATTATATGAATTGGAAAGTTGTTTTAAAAAATCATTATTTTCAGAAGATTTTAAGTAACGATTTAATTATAAGATCGATTTAGAAAGAAACGAAACCATAGTGATTGTGGTTGTGGTGATATTAATATAGCATAAAAACTTGTTATTAATATATTGTAATAATTTTTATTCATTTTTAATACATGTTTTAAAAATATTATAAAGCTGGAAAGCAGAATATATACAAGATTTCGTAAATCATAAACAAAATATAAAAAAATTTATGAATGGTAAATAAAATTGTCATTAGTATATTAAATAGAATGTATGTTTTTTTTCCGTGCTATTTATGGCTGTACATTCTTAGCATCTGGATTTTAACTCTCATAGCTCCTCCCGTTTTATACTCCTAGCATAAAAGTGGGGTCGTAAGTAAGTTCGAAAACATCTTAACTTAGAATTAAAAATTCATAGATCTGTGCATCGTGATTATAATCTTAATATGATCAGATGGCTTAGTCTCGGTGTAATGTTTGTCTAAAATGGTTCTTAAAAGTAGTGTGCATTACTATGCTAGTATAAAAATACCTGCAGCAGGTATTTCTAGTTAAACACACGGAGATGCACTCTGATGTGACCGGAACGAAACGTTATACCAGAAACTCGGTTTGGTCCCGAATATCCACGCATTCGCGCACAGCAGAATGACTACGCCTGCTCATTTACTTGGCGACATCTGCGCTGAAAATAGTTTCCGATCCGAAATCGATCCCCCACTTCACCGCAGTAACAACTTTGACCTCAGTTCGTCAGAGGGCCCTTATTGATGTGAACACGTCTTCGAACTCAGACTGGCACGCGGGGTATCAGGACGGAAACGGCTATGTAACGTTTGCAGAGTCATCCATCCTGGCACTGTAACTTCGTGACTAATAACACGATTGAAATAAGTGTAGATCGGGTATGTACGACCGTGACGTGAGAATGACCTTGAGTTGGTGTCGTGCATGCGCGAGCTGTTGGTGGGGATCCACGGAATACAGGCGGAAATCTCCGGGCAGTATATCTCGCGACTCCGATGTATTAGCTCGCTGATCTTGGTGCCAAGCGAAATATCTCGCCTAGACATGTCAATTTAAGTCGTAAAAGTCAAGTATCGATTTCGTTACTTTTCATTACATTCCCATGCGGGGAAGCAGATATAACCGGGTAACGCAGGCTTATTGATGTAAAAGCCACGGCCGTGTGCTGGACGCAGCTACAGTGTGTTATTGTTTTTGAAGAACGCGCGGATAAATATTGCAGGAGGCTGCGACCTCAGCCCGGCCATCTTGTACTGAGACGACGGCGGGGTTATATCAGCCCGGCGCGGCGATGATAAACTGAATTATTGCAAGGTGGCTGGCTCGCTGGATCATGCCGGGTGGCTGGGCATGGAGGGAGGAGGAGGGGGAATGTACCCCGAAGCTTTCCAGAGGGGTTGTCATGGGGGAGGGGGTCATTGTTTGCTGCAGGCAGAGAATAATGCTGTGTGGACGTCAGTGCAGGAGTAGGTCAGCCTGGGTGTCACCCCCTCCCTCGTCTAAGAAGCCGGCTTCATAATTCAATCAGGATTATGGACATGTTTGATACCACCACACCCCCCCTCACACGTCACCCCTTCTATCAAAATTCATACACGCAGCTCCTGCAACACCCCGGCACTCTGCACCAACTCCTTACTCTGCGATAGACGTATCGTTGTTCATGAGCTCTCCTTGCCGTATTGTGTTCGTATCAGTCACTTTGTAACTTACTGTTACCATTTGATATTACAATTAAAATATTATTGCTACGTACAAAAGTACTTCACGTAATTATGGAACCAGGTTGGGCTGATTTCAGTCTGTATTATCTTATGTGCGACTACAAATTATAAATAATCAGTTAATCTTTATTGCGGTTCCAGATGTTACGAAAACCACCCGGGCGAAATATTGTGAACAGCCGCTGTGTTCAAATATTTGATCTAGATGTAAGCTACGGCTGATCAGTAAGAGTGCACTGAGAGGAAGATTTAGTTCCTTGCCAAATAAACTTTATTCTAACGTGTTTGTTTATTTACACTTAACAATATTTCGTAAACTCAATCTGTTCTTACTCAAGACATCTGCATTCGTTCCCTTCAACCCAATAAAGCATTTAAAGATAATATCTTCAACCGAACACTTACTTGATTGTTCCAACATCATCTACAGTTGGCCTGCATTTAGTACTAAAGCCGTTTTACGAGTACGTCCAAACATAAACGTAATAAACATAATAAAATATAATGTATGGTCAAATTAATGTTTTTCTTTCGATAAATAAGATTTTTTTTTTAGCTGAAACCATCTTGTATGTCTATTATAGGGCAGGAAATTAAGTTTCGTCCATTACCGGCATTTATTTTGTTGACTGTATGGCAATTGAGTTATGTTATTGCGTTATTTCGAATTTACAATTCGAGAGTTTACCATTTCTTGGACAATAAGATGACAACGTTTGTTAGTATATTCATTGATGCTTGGTACTGGTATAAATACTCCCTTTAAAAAAATTCAAAAAATATAAAAACCAAGCTGTAAAACTTAAAAATATTTATCTACTTAAATGTTATGACTTAAATTTCGTATAAATATGAAAGCCATATTTTCCATGTTATCAGTCGCAATTATCAAGGTCGCTAAAGCGTAGCGTTTCGGCTTAGGCGTTCCTGGTCCGGATCCCACTGCTAGTACACACACACNAGCGTTTCGGCTTAGGCGTTCCTGGTCCGGATCCCACTGCTAGTACACACACACATATATATATTTATTTATTTATTTAAAATAACAGAAATCTCAATATTTGTAGAGCTACACAAATCTTCAGTTGCGCCAACCACATNTTTATTTATTTATTTAAAATAACAGAAATCTCAATATTTGTAGAGCTACACAAATCTTCAGTTGCGCCAACCACATCGCACACGTTTGGGGCAACCAAATAAAAACAAAACAGTAATTTGGTTACGCCGAACAATATATATTCTATTCAGTTTGACGTATGTAAGCCCCACTGTAAAAGACAAGGCGGCTTATACGGTCAAAGTTAATGTCCCCCAGGCCCCGACTATTAGGTGCGTGGGGGGGGGGGTTGCGGGTTT
>NQII01007283.1:0-13019 GCA_002778355.1 Clitarchus hookeri | reverse complement strand
CACGTGTCTGGAGATTTTCCATGCCACGTGCCTATTCGAAGGCGACAGCAAAGTGCGCTAAAGGTTGAAGGGGGTGGGGTAAGGGGGTGAGGGATGTAAGCCAAAGGCGTGCTAGTCCTTTAAACCGGCACGCGACAAGTTTAACTGTTTCCTCAGTGTAGGGAGAAGGAATAGTGGAGTCCACATGGCCGCGCCTTAACTCCTTCTACCGCGCCAATGGCCGACCCTCGCTGAGGGGGGAAGGGAGTGGGGGTGGCTGNTCCTTCTACCGCGCCAATGGCCGACCCTCGCTGAGGGGGGAAGGGAGTGGGGGTGGCTGCCATTATCGGGTATTGGCGAGGGAAAATGGTGCGCGAAATAAGAGGCAAGGCGTGTGCGATGCGACGAAAAAATGCCGTTTCGCTACCACCGATAACCACGTCTTGCCGTGTTTCCTCGAAGAAGAAAGAAAGAAGTAAGTAGACTGAGCCAATGATAATGGAGAGAATGTAAGTAGTTTAGCGAGGAGAGGTTGTCAGCACAGCTGCAGCTGGGAGGTATGCTGATTAGCCGAGCTCTGAGGTTTAGCAGCTCGCCTCGACGTCAGCTCATGACAACCACAGACACGAGACGTGTGCCTGCGAAGAGTGAAAAGCATTTACACACTCTACATCTGAATCTGTGGCATCAATCAGTAGACTCATTTTACTGAATCTTCAGTTAATGAGCTGCTATCTACACGCGAATCCGTGGAAATGATTGAGGTTTTACGACCGGGTCAGTGCAATTCACTACGATTCAGCAGATATCGTAACTAAAATGTTCAGCAGAATTCTACTGATTCAAGTGGAATCAAATTCTCTGATTTGGAACAGTTTTAACTGTTTCGATTTTGGACTTCGCATAGGGCTGTTCACATTTAATTGAGCTCTTAAGAAATCAACCTTTAAAAATGTTCACTGCCCTTAACTGCATTATATTATAACGGGTGCACAGATAGGTAGGAATATATAGGATATAGCAGATAGGAGGAAAATTACTTCCATGACTTAACGTTGAATTAAAAGTATTAGCTAAACATTTGTAAATACTGAAGTGATTTATTTCTACATAAAAATTTTTTTATGAATTTAAGTGAAAAAATTAGCAAGTCTGTAAAATATTTACTTTTCTAATAATTTCACATCTTCACTTGACTAACACATGAATAGTGATCAAACCTAAACATTGGTAATTTTACATACGACGAAAGAATATACAAAGAACATACAAATTAAAGATAAACAGGGCTTTCAGAAGTGCTCAGTTACCCGGAAAAGCCTATGACAATGTATATCTACGATAATGTCCATACTGCATCGTATATGCGTCATGTACATAGCAGCCCTGACGTGTAGACGAGTACAAAATTGCGGTTTTTCATTTCGTGTCTGACCTTCAAGCAACAAAAAAAAAGGCCACAGAAAATGTTTATGTGAACATTTTACTTGGGGAATGAACATACATTTTAGAATTTTTGTGCGCATTAAAAATCATATGTTATATTGTAATGTGGCATGTTATGTTGTAAAATGTTGTTCTATGTTATTTTCTCAATAAATCACGACTTCAACAAAGTCAAGTTAATTTCAAGTTGTGTGTGATTGGTTCAACATGAGTAAACTTACATTAACTTTGAATTTTTTTTTTATTTCTTCTATTTACATATTTTTATTTATACGTCTATTACAAACAAGAAATTCATCGTGTACCAGGTTATTCAACACTTCAGTGTGTGTACGTTGTGTATGCAGTGATGACGATGATTATGATGATGATTGGATAATGACGACTGGATAATGATTGGATGGTGACAAATGGATGATACTGATTGAATTATTGTGATTGGATGACGATTGGATGGTGAAGATTGGATGATGATTGTATGAAGGCGATTGATTGGATGGTGATGTATGTCAGATAAGAAGACTGGTTTGGATCATAGACGAAATATGAGGTAAACCTATCCTCGTCTTGTGCGCGTCCCAGACATTGACTCGCGAAGTTATAAATAAATATATTGATCGCAACAGTGCTATACGTGAGGTGCATGAGACCTTGAGCAGAGGCAATGTCGTGACGTTTCTAAACACATATTGACGTCGAGAGCGTGCTAAGCTCAGCACGAGCGACGTATCTTAGACAGCCCCAGTGGCAGTAACAACGGCCTGGCTTGCCTCGCCTCGCTACCTAAGAAGCCGCTTGCCTTTACACGCGTCTTACCAAACCCGCCTCTGAAAGGCTGGGTACACAGAGATCAAACCACATACACAACCATATATGATTTCGTTTGTAAATATCCAAGTGCCATGGGTCGTAAATGAACACAGGAATATTTACAAACCTGACCCTCTGTCTTGTTTGTATTTTCCAATTGGCCATTAGCATCACAATGTTGACAACTCCTGTTTGTGCATAAGAAGGTTCCAGTCGTTTCCAGTTCCAGGTCATCAAAGAGGCGCGTGCGTAGTGCTTGTCGGAATCGGGGGGATGTTCCCACGTAGGTGACATGGCGGACAATGGTGGTAGTCTGTAAAGTCCTTTACGCTTCTCATCTGTACAAACACCTTGTGGCACAGTGTGGTGGAATCCCATTCAGGGGATGGCTTTCGCTTAACCCACGAGGGAACATCACCTTATTTTCCGCAAGAGGATGACCTTCCAATTTCTAAACTCGTAGTACTCGAGCAGTTTACGACACGTTTGACACATTTACCTACTTTCTTGGGACCTCGTTTAAAATATTTACCTAACCCGAAAAAAAAATTATCTTACAGAATAAAATCATTTTTTAAATGTTATAACCAACGTAGGCAGTTGATTTAACAAGATAATTTGTCTCGTACCCTAACAAAAAGGGTTTATCCAATTCTACTGTTTATTTTCTTGGTTTTGTTGTAGCCTACATTAACTTATTTCAGAGAGCGTGATGTATCTGGTGAAACCAGCTGTTTGTTTGCAACTCTTCCAATTTCTTAGCTGGAACAAGCATCTCCATCGTGGTGAAGGTTTTGGTCGTCGCTACCTAGCTGCAGCTAGAAGGTGTGTTAGTCGCTACCTAGCTGCAGCTAGAAGGTGTGTTCCTCGCTACCTAGCTGAAGCTAGAAGGTGTGTTCGTCGCTACCTAGCTGCAGTTAGAAGGTGTGGTCGTCGCTATACTCTGTCTCATATAAGTTGGCCAGATTCTGACACAGTAGCGCCACTGTTTACATCTGACTACATCTGACTACGTATCCTTCCGCCATCAGCCGATTGACCACATGGCAATGATGTTGTTTATTTTCATGCTGTCATCAGCCGATTCCCTTTTCAATGTACTGTTCGTTGGACGTTTTAGGCAAACTTGCTACTCAGAAATACGTAGCTGCGATTGTATATTAGTAATAGTAATGTTGTACATAAATCATTAGTCAGTAAATTGTTATGTTAAAGGGAAAAAATATAAATAATTAATTGAAAATTTATTAACTACAAATAAATGTAATGCTAAAGAAATTTTAAAATATTTTAGACTGACTTCTGACTAAAAAAAAGTAGTAGGTTATAAAAGAAAAAATATAAAACCTTGCAAAAAATCAAATATTTGCTAGCTCTTTTTAATTTGTCCGAGACAGTGAATTTGGGTAACATTTGCGAGACGATAGTTGTAGCTATTATCACACTTTGAACATTATAGCTAATATATTCGAGTTGGAAATATGTGACATGGAATAATGTTAGAATCGTTTTAAAAAAACTATTCACGCGTGTCCCATTTTGTTCGGAAACAAGGAATTATGGTACAAGAACAATATGGCGTATAATTTACGCAGACGAACGATTACCTGACGAATAGAAATTACTAGTACTCAAAATCGCTGTACACGAAATATATGTTACTTTAAAAATTATGCAGAGGTTGCAAAAAATAAAACTATTGGTATCTGTTTGTTAAATATTGCATACAAGCGCTATTCTTTTCTGGTTGGCAATGCTTCGGAAAAGTTACGATAGATGGCGCGCACAACATGTCAGAGCGAGGTGTGAGCTGCTTCTTTTACTCAATAGATCGCATATTTTTAAGTTGACTATTCTTCTATTACTGGCTCGGAAAGACACAAACTTGAAATATATTTCGTCAAATTATTTAAAAAAATAATTCAACAATATTATGCAATATTTCTGTATGCTTTTGGAATTAATATCAAGCATGTAAAGAAAGCGGGGTTGGAGAGGGAGATAAGATGTGAAAAAAGGTTTTGAAATTGTGTTTCATTTGGATACGGATCGTTTTAATGTGCTTTTCATTTTGAACACCTATACATTTCTACTTTAGCACGAAGTTTAGTTTCTAACACTAAAAACCGCGGTTTTATGACCACGTAAAATAAAATGTATTAATTAATCTAGGAACTCTTTCTTATCGCGTATTTTCTACTTGTCCAATGTGCGTCGGCTGTGCACTCAGAATAGCCAACATAATATTAACTTTAGTTCGTTCGTGCATCAGCTGATAAAGGTTTTGTAAATGGCACGTTGTTTGTTTGGAATANCACCTATACATTTCTACTTTAGCACGAAGTTTAGTTTCTAACACTAAAAACCGCGGTTTTATGACCACGTAAAATAAAATTTATTAATTAATCTAGGAACTCTTTCTTATCGCGTATTTTCTACTTGTCCAATGTGCGTCGGCTGTGCACTCAGAATAGCCAACATAATATTAACTTTAGTTCGTTCGTGCATCAGCTGATAAAGGTTTTGTAAATGGCACGTTGTTTGTTTGGAATCCGTCAAGTGCCACTCACTGTCAGAATCTGGCCAACTTATATGAAATGAAGTATACCTAGCTGCAGCTAGAAGGTGTGTTCCTAGCTACCTAGCTGCATCTAGAAGATGTTTTCGTCGCTACCTAGCTGCAGCTAGAAAATTTGGTCGTCGCTACCTAGCAGCAGCTAGAAGGTATGTTAGTCGCTACCTAGCTGCAGCTAGAAGGTGTGTTCGTCGCTACCTAGATGCAGCCAGAAGGTGTGTTCTTCGCTACCTAGCAGCAGCTAGAAGGTGTGTTCGTCGCTACCTAGCTGCAGCCAGAAGGTGTGTTCCTCGCTACCTAGCTGCAGCTAGAAGGTGTGTTTGTCGCTACCTAGCTGCAGCCAGAAGGTGTGTTCTTCGCTACCTAGCAGCAGCTAGAAGGTGTGTTAGTCGCTACCTAGATGCAGCTAGAAGGTGTGTTAGTCGCTACCTAGATGCAGCTAGAAGGTGTGTTCGTCGCTACCTAGCTGCAGCTAGAAAATTTGGTCGTCGCTACCTAGCAGCAGCTAGAAGGTATGTTAGTCGCTACCTAGCTGCAGCTAGAAGGTGTGTTCGTCGCTACCTAGCTGCAGTTAGAAGGTGTGCTCTTCGCTACCTAGATGCAGCTAGAAGGTGTGTTAGTCGCTACCTAGATGCAGCTAGAAGGTGTGTTCGTCGCTACCTAGCTGCAGCTAGAAGGTGTGTTCCTAGCTACCTAGCTGCAGCTAGAAGATGTGTTCGTCGCTACCTAGCTGCAGCTAGAAAATTTGGTCGTCGCTACCTAGCAGCAGCTAGAAGGTATGTTAGTCGCTACCTAGCTGCAGCTAGAAGGTGTGTTCGTCGCTACCTAGCTGCAGTTAGAAGGTGTGCTCTTCGCTACCTAGCAGCAGCTAGAAGGTGTGTTAGTCGCTACCTAGATGCAGCTAGAAGGTTTGGTCGTCGCTACCTAGATGCAGCTAGAAGGTTTGGTCGTCGCTACCTAGCTGCAAATAGAAGGTGCTGAGAGGCCATACACGCAGACACTCGTGTGATGATTGTTCTGTATCTATGTCAGATGTAAAGTAACGCCAGAACAGCGTCTTCCTTGTAGCAGACTGCAGGAATGCTATTACAGATATGTGTGTACGTACTTATTTGTGGCGTTTCCCATCTTCTAGGCAAGTAGAAAATTCCTGTGGTTAGTTTTGGTTTCAGCTACTTCATTTATTTCATTCTGCTCGTAGCTTTTACGTATAGAATAAATATTAAAAGTGCGCGATTGTTTAGACACTATGTTGTTAATTTACTGCAATAACTGCCACAAAAGCTATATTGCGTGTGTCCGTGGCACTCAATTGCAGATGCTGTGACGTAGTGTGCCATAAATTATTTATTATCACGAAAACACAATATCAGAAACAAAATAATATTTTAATTATTCTTATCACAGATATTTATTTGAATGTCCACAAAGCAAAATTGTTCTTCTATGATGTGTCGATAAAAACTACAAGCATGTTAAATATTTCCAAAAACTTAGCCGATTTAATTATTAAGCTTATCCCAAAGCGTTATTTTAACAGCCAATTCAGCAAACTTTTTTAAATATAATAATGCTTTATAACATTTTTATACTTTAATCTAGGATTTCTATGTTTATGTGTGTGGTAAAACCAAATAATTTTTATGGGAAAAACTTAGTCCTCATTAAGAATTACACTTAAATTAAAACAAGGATAACAGTTACATCACTTTTTCCCAACTGGAGGAGTTACAATTATATGTAAAAGTAACTATTAATTTCTTAGAAAGCACAATTACTTCATAAATAAGTTTCAGTCAATTCATTAAAATGTCTGTTTTTTATTATACGTAACATATAATAGTGTTTGCATATTAAACTCAAATTATTGTATTTTATTTTCTACGAACATGTTTTCTAAACTAATTCTTATAGAATAATTCTAAGAAGCCACAAAAGCTTTACAGATATTTTAAAAATATATACGAAAATGTTGTCACATATAGAATAACATTTTGTTTTATATTAAAAATTGTAAAAGTTCTACGTCTTCTTATAAACACAGATGTGCCCCATGACCTGCTCTTTGTTGTTCATAGGTTGTTACCGTGTCGACGGTTATAATTGCTATAGAGTATGTCAACGAAGTGCATTGAGTTTGGAATGTTGAATAAATACGCTTTATATGGGGCAAATTTGAATTGTGTTATAAGTTATTAGCTATATGCGAGTACAGTAAGTTTCATGGAAGTTCTAGCGTGTGAGGATATTTATGACAATATTACAACAATTTCTGATTCCAGAATCACTGCATACTTATGAGACTCTGTAAATGTTTTCGAAGATTTATGTATTTGGTTCAAATAATATACTATCCAGGTGAGTGTTTTACATTGAGAAACTGAGCAATAAGGTCTCGAGTCCATTTTTCAGGTGAAAATGTATTCCGTGGCTGCACACATTGAAGATAAAGCCGAGTGGTTTGTGACCATTCCGCGGGTTCCAAAATTTGCCACTAGATGTCAGCCACTTTGCATTTCATCTGCCATAGTTGCACACCCAGCGTCGACACTTGATGCCACTAGTGTGTTCGCAGCTTCTAGTCTCGTCGCCTGCACTACTGCAGAACAGAGCCGTGCAGCGCTCCGAACAAACACGACCCGCTTCTTCCATGGCTAGCACCAACTCACGTCTCTGCAGTAGAATACCAACTTGAACCTGCCTGCTCTTATGGCGGCTTATAGGCTAAAGTCAGCACTTTTTGAAGCCCTCTCATTTTGAACAATAGCCAATAAATATATTTTATCGTAGCCTTAGACGTTAACTTCAGAGTCCGGTGAAATATATACACTGTGTTTATTACTTACATGGCAATATATTTTTTTAATTTGGTGGAAGGATAAAAAATGGCTGATAAGAAAAACGTAACTAGGGCCTCGAAAGTGCTCACTTCACCGTGAACAGCCTAACTATAGCTAACACACACCCCCGTGCCTGCAACGGACCAGTTTTCAGTGGGATCGAGGTGTAGCAGTGTTGTCATATTCCGACATGTAAGTAATACTGAGTTCCGGAATCATTAAATGTCATTTCATTAACACACTGCTATAGCTGTAGTGAATGTTACTGTTATACGACAGCCCTGGGCATGGATTTAGCTCATTACGTCAGCGCGTTTTAGTTACTACTGTCCTGATTAGCAGTGTGTTTATTGAATGAAATGCGTTATTGAATTTTATACATGTGTGTGTGTGTGTATTAGTAAAGCGTTTATCTTTTCGATTGCGTGTGTTTGTTGCGAAAGCTGGAGACATTTTCTGCTTGTGTAAAACGAATTGAGTTTGGACACGCCAGATCTCAGGTGCTCTTCACCTCCAGTGTTCATCAAAAACTGTGAAAAACATGAGGTGCATAAAGAGCGCCGTAAACTCAAAAAAAATATTTGCTGATTAAAATATTACTATTTCTTTAATAATAGTTAACACGTAGGCCTTATGTAAGTGCCTATGTTTTTTGTGCGTATAAATATGGTTTACCAAATATTTTCTGGTGATATCAGAAATATTACCGGACACCATTTCGTTGGGTGTGATTTGACAAGTCATTATATTTTTTTAGTGCATATGTGTGTGGTAAATACGCCTCTGTTAAATTTAAATATTTGCTGTTATATTTGTATTGACTGTATGGTACTTTTTTCTGTGAATCCTTTGACAACCTGAGAGTGAAATATCAATTGAAGTAACGTGCATCAGTTTGAAACTGTAAGCTTTGTTTTAGTTTAAGTGATGCTGTTTCTGCAACAAAATGTAATTTTATTGCATAATCATATGCTCTGTCGCGTATTCCTTTTCTGTTCACTGCATTTTATGTTAAGCTTTGTGTAGCAAAGTAAGTTTAGTGAATTGTACGCTCCGCAATGGAAATTAATGCTATTTCGCTTGCTTTTGTTTATTATGAAAATAAACCAACGCCGCCCGAGAATTTTCCGTCCGTGTTTGACTGGTTTCAGTTTCGTGGCGTTTTAATTACTTTGATGTGAATTCTCGCGGCTGTAAACACGCAGGTCTTCACGGCGGACTATCCGAAGGTCAGCTCATCCCGCAGAACAGGCAACTTGATGATTTAATTTGCGCGCAAAAAAATTAAAACTTAATTTAATTTTCTTTTAAATGGCTGAAATTCAAAACTACGCGCGAGAAAGCAGACTGTTTCCATTATTCTCTGTTTACACAAACCGAAATTATTTTCACAAAAACATCCACTGTGCCTTCTGTACTGTGAATGTGTTCCGATTTTTTTTTTTTTTTTCGGGGGTTAAAAGGTAAATTTTGACAAACGTGAGCGTGCAACCTCAGGCGTTTATTTCCTGTATCTCATAATCTGCAGCTACTGCAAATCTCAAATCTCACACATCGAGATGGCAGTTGAGAGGTTCTACGACCTGGAACGCCAGTGCGGGTGAAGTAAGGTGAAGAATGAGCAGCGGCAGAATGCAAGACCGGGGAGAAACAGGAGAGCCCCAAGGGAGCCCTCCAGCGAGTGGCAACGTCCACCACATTTTCCTTTGGCAGTAATCCGGGAGACCCTGCTAGCAATCGAAATCGATCCCCCGCGNCTAGCAATCGAACTCGATCCCCCGCTGTGGGAGGCGAGTAGTGTGAGCACTGCACCACCGCAGCCCTACTTCACACATGACACAGGCAAGTAGGGTGTCGGCTGTGAGACTCAGCCACAGCTGTATCTGCATTAACTATAATGCATTTTGCATCGTATTTGCTTGTTGAGCATCTCCGAAGACATTGCTGTCATGTGAAACACCTACACAAAACTGGTCTGTTTGCGCAACTTTGAATACCATTATTTAAAACTTGGTCAACATAATATACGAAGCAATACATTTTATTCAGCAGATCTGTAACTTCGTTAGAAAGTTTGTGTGCGCCTTTCATGTCGCCATCAAACTATTGGCCAGTTGCACCATTGAGGTTCATCTCTCGATCCAAAATCATGTCCGAACTTCATCTAAGATTGACACAGAAAACTGTTGCACCATTCGAGTACAGAGCATGGCTGAAGATCGAGATGAACTTAATTTCGAACCACCGAAAATGGTGGTTCGAAATCTCAATCCAAGCTTAGAGAAGTGTCTAAAAGCACTGATAACTATATTTATTTATTATAAATAAAGTTAATATTTAAATATGTATTCGGTTACTTTTTTACTATTGCAAAATATTAATTGAGACATATTACAAAGGCTTAAAATACAATACGTTTATTTAGTTANTGAGACATATTACAAAGGCTTGAAATACAATACGTTTATTTAGTTTAAGATTAATTAATGTTTTGTAAAGAGAAAACAAAATTCAAGCTTATCCCTCGAAGGAAACACAACGGAAAACTGGAAAAACCATTCAGAATATCAAAAACAATAAGTTAATCTCACTTATAATGTTTTTCTTGTAGTTTGAAAATAATTCAACAAATAGCAATGTAAATTATTGTTTTTTTTTTTTTATTTTAAAACAACATTTTACACATGTGAATATTATTCAGTAAAGTTTGTGCAACAACTATTTTACTTTAAATAAATAAATAAAACTTATAATCTAGTTTAATTTACACTAACAACCTTCTTTAATAATATTGGCATTAAAAACAACGAAAAAAAGTGTGTGCGAAGTGTTTCCAATCAAACAAAACAACTGAAACGGAAATTTTGCAGAGCATTCAACCAGATTGTATGGCAAAAATGNTTTTACACATGTGAATATTATTCAGTAAAGTTTGTGCAACAACTATTTTACTTTAAATAAATAAATAAAACTTATACTCTAGTTTCATTTACACTAACTACCTTCTTTAATAATATTGGCATTAAAAACAACGAAAAAAAGTGTGTGCAAAGTGTTTCCAATCAAACAAAACAACTGAAACGGAAATTTTGCAGAGCATTCAACCAGATTGTATGGTAAAAATGCGTTGTATGAAGAGATAATATCTACAAAAACTCATTCATTTTGTCCTAACTTCAAAATAAATAGTTGCTTTATGACGTCACAAAATTAAAGCCAATAACAAAAAGTGCTTCATCTCAATCCTAGTTCCGAACCGAGATCAGGAGATCTGTGATCGGAACTCGGCAGTTCGCGATTGTGCAACACTCATACATTGGAACTCGCATCCAACTGATGATCATGTTTCAACCATGATCTTAGGATCTCGGTTCAGGGCTGTTAATGGTGCAACCGGGCATAAGCAGTTCCTATACTGGATTTCTTTACATTCACGGCCAGATCTGTATACACTTTTCTTCCTGGAGTACTGTTTTATTTCCAGCCCAGTTTCTCAATTTACTATTAGTCGTATTCCATTGTGTGCAAGAGACATATTTTATTTCAAATACCATGCAAATTTCTCAGTATTTCTTTTTTTAAAGAACGTTTTTGTGGGGTGAAAGTTTTTGCACGTTACGTAAGTTTGTGGCTCCTGGCCATTATTATATAATTACAGCTCACCGATTTTACCTGTTACGTTGAGTATCACTGCATTCAAACTTTCTCATTGTCATATCGAACCGTTATCAGATTGGCTTGTTACTATACACTGTCTTACAGAGAATATGGCACATCCTGAAGACGTGAATGCAGGACCAAGAAACGTGCAGAGCAGTTGTACATATGCCTGTTATGCATGCATTTGGTTTCCATTTTTATCCAATCACAGGAACGGCGCATGTGATATAGGCAGACAACCAGCACATTGAGCCACCGTGCAAGACGTCGTCACATGAGCGCGTAGTGAGTGTTCTGGCTGTTACTGTGTCTGGATAACGAACAAGGCGTTGCAATGCCTTTAAGACACTATCGCGTACAACTCCGTCAAACGGCGTCATCATCACCATCACAATCACCACCACTATTATCATCATCATCACCATGGTATAGAGTGGTGTCGCGCCAGAGCTACTTGGAGTACAGAATCAAACAGTGTAATCTATAGCAACGAATCCCGTTTATGTCTCGCCAATGATGATCACTGTGTGAGTGTTTTGTGCTAATGTGGCCATTGAGCAGTTTACTCTGCCATCGTGTAGCACCACACAAACCATCAACGTAGAGTCAATTATTTGAGGTGCTATGGCGACAAGAGCTGCTCACTTCTAGTGCACATCGCGGCCCCATTAGCGGCACGTCGCTGTGTTGATGAGGTGCTGCGCCCCGTTGCAGTATGATATCTGTAGCATGTCCCCAACACACATTCCCAAGCAGGATAACGCCCGTCCACATACAGCTCAGACCAGCCTGGAGACTTTGGAAGGTGTGCGGATGCTTCCTTGGCCGGCCCGATCCCCCGACATCTCGCCAGTTGAGAATCTGCGTTACACTCTAATGTGAACTGTCTTTTGAGAAATCCACACGGATATTTCAAAAGAGAATGTGATTGGTCTGAAAGATAGGAAACGCAACACTCAATGCACAGGACTAGGGTCTGCATTCAGGTCGTGACTAGCTTATCGTGCAGTCAAATGCCAAGACGTGTCGCACTTTCTCGTAAACTGTGTTGCCTACCTGTCAGGCCACTCAACTTCTGTTTGGAAATATCTCGAAAATGGTTCACCTGAGAGTTTTCCAGCAAGACGACCTATACTGTTTATTTAGACAGGGTGACCCATTATTTGGTTTAAAAATCGTTGGCAGCTTAGTGTTACGAAGTTCCGTGGAAACTTATAGTGGTATCCCGTATTAACTTAGTGAAGGGGGGTGTTATTACCAATCACAATTGCAGAGGGCGTAAGATCTTCGTTATACAAATTACTATTCATCTATGTGTTACTTAATCACAAGTGCTTTCTGATATTTTTAACTAAAAGCATTTCATAACTATATTTTTGGGGGCTTGTAGCTCACTTAATAACCACTTCAGGAAATAGTTGTATAAAAACTCTCGTCTTATATGTCCGTAATGAATAACTGGTTGGAGTTCAAAAACATCCTGTATAAATGTATCTTTGTAAAGGCTACATGTGCATATGGATAAGTAAATGTATAAGAGCTTCGCAGGAAGATGGTTGTATATGTATTAGTTAGATTGTGTCTCTGTGTTTATTTTCTGGTTGCTGAAAACTAGTGGTAGGTATGCATGGCGAGGACGAGTCAACTTTACCTGGCAATGAAGCATTATTATCGACATATGTTCGATTTGTTATGGGCGAAGAAACTCA
>NQII01007282.1:86075-97222 GCA_002778355.1 Clitarchus hookeri | reverse complement strand
GTTCCTCGCCTGACGGAGCTAAGGAACGACGCCTTGACGCTGCACGTGAAAACTTTATTGATTGCACGGCACACCCGCCCCGCACGCTCTCTCGTCACTTCGGCCGCCTTAACGTGCCACCCGGGGCTACCGCCACCAGCCAATGAGCTGTGAGAACGCCGCCCCCGCCTCTCAGCCCGTCGCACATTACACTCGAGACCAGCTACACCCATTAGTCGTCTTCTGCGCATGTACGCAACATTCGCCTATCCCACACCTACACAACTGCTCAACACTCATGAACGTGTTTGTTTAGATCTTAAGGCTCCCGCCTACAGACGCTTGAANCCACACCTACACAACTGCTCAACACTCATGAACGTGTTTGTTTAGATCTTAAGGCTCCCGCCTACAGACGCTTGAATTGCGTTGCAGGGTGTTTGGAATACTCGTTTTTCCACGAAAATATTATACGTGTGTCCAATGTACTTATCTAAGAATGTATGCTCTTATACACTTTAGACGAAGCCATTTCAGAGTACTCCAAAATGGCTATAAACAGCCTTTCCAAAGCGCTGTATCTCAAAATATACGCTTTAGATACATAAACAACTACTCAATGGCCCTGAATTGAACCTTCTTATAAATTTTCCGCAAATAAAATAGTTAGGTTACTACTGAAAGCCGCATAGGTACACGCAGTGCGACAACAACACTGCGCGCCAGTTCAGAGCCTTGCGCTTAGCGGCTATGGCGCACTTTATGCACGTGGCAGTGTCGCCCTTATCGCTCCCACGCTTCTCGGCCTCAAACGCTGAAAAAGCTCTTGGTTGGCGGGAACTTTAATATTCAAACAACAAGCCCTTCTATATGAATAAAATACGATTACTAACCTCAATTGAATCTGATTGAATTACAAACTGGTTATAGAAGTGTAAAAATATCTCGAAGGCACTTGGGGCTGCGGTGGTGTAGTAGTTAGGAAATCACCTCAAATTCAAGCGAACCGCATTCAATTCTCACCCACCTAGGCAAACCGGATTCAATTCCCACCCACCTAGGCAAACCGGATTCAATTCCCACCCACCTAGGCAAACCGGATTCAATTCCCACCCACCTAGGCAAACCGGGTTCGATTCCTGGCTGGGAAGCTCCAGGATTTCCGCATGTGCGAATAGTGCCGGACGATGCCACTGATAAGCGGATTTTCTCGGGGATCTCCCGTTTCCCCCGTTCTTTCATTTCGACGTTACTCCATACTTATCTCGCGTCACCCTCATTGGTTCTCATCGAGATGTTAAGAGCCGCCCAAATATCTTCGCACACTCACTCGAAGGCATTGGTTTACTAAACAGTGCTCTAACATCAAATCTTGTCCACGTCGTTTATGGTAGTNCGCACACTCACTCGAAGGCATTGGTTTACTAAACAGTGCTCTAACATCAAATCTTGTCCACGTCGTTTATGGTAGTTTGGCAGAAAGGTAGCTAAAATCATATTCGCTTTACCTGCCGTCTTTCGACTTGAAAACGTCTTTAAAGTCAGACGNCGCACACTCACTCGAAGGCATTGGTTTACTAAACAGTGCTCTAACATCAAATCTTGTCCACGTCGTTTATGGTAGTCTGGCAGAAAGGTAGCTAAAATCATATTCGCTTTACCTGCCGTCTTTCGACTTGAAAACGTCTTTAAAGACAGACGNCTGGCAGAAAGGTAGCTAAAATCATATTCGCTTTACCTGCCGTCTTTCGACTTGAAAACGTCTTTAAAGACAGACGGACGCCTGGGCACGAGGACGGAAACGGCGATGTAACGTTTGCAGGGTTATCCATCCCGACACTACACATTCCTGAACAGTAGCACGATTGAAATACACGTGATCTCGTTCGACCACGTATTCGACAGCAATACGCGCATGGCCTTGAGTTGGCACCGTGTATGTGCGAGGTGTGGGTGGGGGCCCGTGGCGCGTCTCCGATGTGCTTACGCGCTGATTTTGGCGCCAAACGAAAGAACTTGCCTAGATCTGTCTTAAAAGTCCAGTGTTAATTTCGCTATTTTTATTCATATTTAATATACCAGTATAAATATTACTCCCTAACACAGACATACTCACGCAAAATCCATAGCTGTGTCCTCAACACCCCGTTTTTATTTCGCAGATTTTATTTTTTAAGTTATACTTCTTTTGGCGCGTTGAGGGTAAAAGTTTAGTGTGCAACGGAAGTTGCGTGCGCACAGTGTAACGAAACTCGACAGTGAACGTGGTAGGGGTATGACCCAACGCGCATATGCGCATATCGTCTAGCTTTATACAAACGCAAAGTACACAACACAGCACGTGATTGTATTGAAAACCGACCGAAAATCCGTTCATGTAATAAGCAAATTGGAAAACATTTCATTTATATTAGTAATTCATTGTATATATATATATATATATATATATCTTATTTATTAACTTTACTTACTTTGTGCCGTGAAAAATTTGTTAGTGACAAATATTGTATACTAAAATTTTGAAAGTGTTTTCAAGTATTTGAGGTTAATATTTTGTACGTATTATTTTATTAAGTTATACTTCTTTTGGTGCGTTGAGGGTAATTTAATTATGTTCTTTAAACAAACATTTATTAATTGTATTTAATATCTTGTTCGGTCATTTTATAGTTTTTTCCTACTTACATAAATTATTTGCATACGTAATAAAATTTTATTTTAGTCACGCCAAAGAACTTATAACGCGCAAACATAAGAAAACGCATCCATATTTTTTAAATGTGAATCGTCAAAAATGTATACTCACGTCCTATGCAAAAAATAAGATCGAAAAACGACTTTAATTGTAAGTCAGTTAACAAGATTCAGTATATACACCGACTGAGCATTACAGTTTTCCTGTTAAGCATAACATTTATGGCCCGTTTCACACAGACATAATTCCGTTAATAATTCTGAGCCGAAATATATAAAATGGACACTTACTCTGACGGTATACATAGCAACGCAGTGCCGTAATTTAATCTGTATTAAAATATTTTTTCTTCACAGATATAAAAAAAAATTTGAAAAGTTCGACTAAAAATATGCAAATACAGAACTGTACTATAATTAGAAATATAATTATTTCTATTACTTATCTGGAATAGAAATCACAACCGCCCAAGGCGCTGTGTAAGACGAAATACGTTATTACAAGCACTGTGTATAAATAACAACACAGAACTAGTTATTGTTAACTTTCCCAGACGTTCGTCTCGCCATTGTGAACGCAAAGAGTTAATTCGGAACGCAAGACACCACTCCTTACTTTCTACGGGAGTCAAACGCTGTAACTCCTTCCCCATGGCAAACCACAGCGGTGCATTTGTTTGATTTCATTGCAATGAAACGCAGCGGTGTTCTGCCATAGTTTCTTGACCGCTTGCTCAACGCTGTCTTGCATGGAGCTCAGAAAGTAGCGTTCAATACACGGATATATTTTGTAGTGGCTTCGCTGCTTGTGTTCATATTCTTTATACAACGTGTTTCTAATGATCACCGACAAACTCCGGGAGGTGATTCCGTATGAAAAATTAAGTTGTAAATATTCAGGACACTTTGTACCTTAGTTAAATATTAAGGAAGGAATGAGCCCTTGAAAATCAAATTTGAAAACTGTTATTTTCCAAAATATCGGAATCTAAGTGACATTAATGGACAGTACTCCGAACATTGTTTTCTGTTATCGGGATCCCTAACATACAACGTTTGTTTATACCTTCCACGGCAATGAAAATAACAGGGGTTGTCACCCTTTTATTGTATACAACTTTTGTACCTTCGGGATATTGGAACGTTTGATGCTGGCATACTCAGCAGTATGTAACAAAAAAGATCCTTTTGTTGTAAGTGCGTAGAACCCACCGTTTTAGTTCAAAACACGCATATAGCTTTGGTCCAGCATTACGATGCCTATCACGTAGGCCACACTACGTTCATGAGTCAATGGTTGGCTGCTGGGTCCACTGCACAAGCGATAGTTACTGTAAACAACAAGAACCACACATTCGTAAGCTTACAGTACGTAAGTAGTATGGTCAATTTAACAAAAAATGTTGACCTGTGTCAATATGCCACAACCCATGGTTCTCGAGAAATGCATGTTTAATGTTCGAAACAGATAATGTGTTATGCCTGCGACATAGGCAACACACCTAACTCATAACGAGGAGAAGAGGTAGCACCGGAGGGACATTTGACTGACGATACACTTCTACTGAACAGATATCGCTAGCTGTCCATTCGGCATGCAGTCACATGTGTACTTTGTATGTGCGTAAGTATGTTTAATACTGTTGCACGTTTGGTATTGCAGCGGTACACATACACTGAATTGAAATACATGTTGTTAGTGGATGGGCAATGTGAAACTAACGGACGAAAGGCCCAGCGTCTGTACAAGAAACGATATCCAGGCAGGCAAGTGCCACACCACACCATAGTTGAGTCAATTACAAGACGACTGCGGGGAAAGGGAACCTTGCAAGTAAGGATAGGGTATTGTGTGTTGTAATGGACGTGTTGCATGTTGTACGCCCCCTTTAAGTTTGCTGGACTTAACGTAATTAGTATTACGTATTTTTTTTGTACCATACACTGCTCAACGTGTACACAGTAAATGAATTGTCATTTCCTGGAAGAACGAATTATTATATTCCATAGTTGCCATAGTTGACGTGTAAGCGCACGGCAAACTGTTACTGCATCCTATAAAATGGCATCGGCAAATAAATAATTAATAGAGCAAGTAAAAGCACTGAGCTACTTCAGGAACATTGTGTGATTACACAGGGGAATGTATGTGTAGTGTGTAAACATTGTTGATAGGCTAAACTGTGTAAAACGTAGACAATTAACAAATACAACAAATATTCCCAAAGTGATTACAAAGGTTTCGTGAAGTAGCTAAGTGCGTTTACTTTCACTGTAATTTATGCCGTTGCTGTGATTACGATAGATTGTACTGTTAATATGAACACAAAAGAGTCACATGCGACTTTAACACACGCTTACACGTAAATTAATACATCTAAACATGTATTATTTGCGGGAAATGACAATTTATTGAATGTCTAAATGTTGAGCAGTGTGTGGTACAGATAAAGACGTGCTATGTTGACTGCAAGTACCCATATACCACTGGGTATGTGCCACAGGTACGGAAACCAGAGTCCCGCGCACACGTCGCACAGAGCGGTTTGAGGAGGTGTTGGCACGTGTTGAGAAGCTGCTGTCTACAAGCACACGTGAGGTGGCATGTGAGCTGGCCAGCGACCGCAGCAGTCTCTGGCGGGTTTGGAATGAACAACTGCTACACCCTCACTACCGGAAGGTACAGGCATTACATGCAGACGACTATCACCATCGGACCCAATACGCGCTATGTTATCTGGAACAGTGTAACAGTACTCCCGGGTTTGCATCACGTATCCTGTACACAGATGAAGCGCTTTTCCCGCGTGGCGGGATGTACAATGTACATAACATGCACGTGTTGTCCGATGGCAATCCGCATCCCACCCACACGTCTGGTTACCAGGTACGATTTTNAATGTACATAACATGCACGTGTTGTCCGATGGCAATCCGCATCCCACCCACACGTCTGGTTACCAGGTACGATTTTCTGTGAATGTGTGTTGCGGTCTAGTAGGCGATATGTTACTTGAACCACAATTCCTACCGCAACGGCTGACCGGAGACACTTATTTGGAATTTCAGCAGGAAATTTTACCGGAATTACTGAACGATGTTCGGCTTGACATTCATTGGCGTATGTGGCTACAACATGAATGTGCGCCGGCACAAAGTGTGCGTGAGTACTTGAATACACAGGCTGGTGTTCACTGGATTAGCCACGCTGGTCCTGTGCCATGGCCTGCAAGATCACTGGATCTCACGCCACTGGATGTTTTCGTGTGGGGCTACATTAAATCGCGTGTGTATGCGACACCCGTGGAATCAGAAGAGGATCTCGTTCAGAGAATAATCGGTGCTTCTGACCACATTCCAGAGATGAACGGTGTATTCAGAAATGTGCGTCAGTCGATGTCTTGGAGATACGATGCCTGTACTGCAGCTGGTGGTATGACGTTCAAACAGTTATTATGCACTTGCAATTCTTGTGTCGTATGTTACTTTCGAAGTCCTGGTCACTAGTGTCGCTCCGGTGCTAACTCTGCACCACATCATGTGTAGTGAATGTTTCGTATGTCGCAGGCATAACACATTATCTGTTTCGAACATTAAACATCAATTTCTTGAGAACCATGAGGTGTAGCATATTTACAGAGGTCAACATTTGTTGATACAATAACAATACTACGTACGTACTGTAAGCTTATTAATGTGTAGTAGGCCTACATTTTGTTTACAGTACATGTTTAAATGTCTTCCACCATCACTTGTGCAGTGGACCCAGCAACCAACCTTGNGCCTACATTTTGTTTACAGTACATGTTTAAATGTCTTCCACCATCACTTGTGCAGTGGACCCAGCAACCAACCTTGACTCATGTACGTAGTGTGGTCTACGTGATAGGCATTGTAATGCTGGACCGAAGCTTCATTTGCGTTTTGAACGAAAATGGTGGGTCCTAAGCACTTGTAACAAGATGACCATATTTGTTAAGTAANAAAGCTTCATTTGCGTTTTGAACGAAAATGGTGGGTCCTAAGCACTTGTAACAAGATGACCATATTTGTTAAGTAAGATACACTGCTGAATAGGGCAGCATCAAACGTTCCAATATCCCGACGGTACAAAAGTTGTATACAATATGAGGGTGGCCACCCCTGTTATTTCCATTACCATGGAAGGTATAAATAAACGTTTGCTGTAGGTTGAGGATCCTGATAACAGAAAACAATGTTCGTAATACTGTCATTTAATGTAACTTAGTTTCAGGAATTTGGTGAAATTACAGCTTCCAAATTAGATTTTCAGGGGCTCATTCCTCCCTTAATTTTGCATTTATGTACAAAGTGTCCTATATATTTTCTACTGAAATTATCATAAGGAATCACATCCCGGAGTTTGTCGGTGATTTTTAGAAACACATTGTATTCAGTGCTACAACTGTCGTGTAGCGATCGCTGTTAGGGGTTCGCGTGACAGCTTGGGGCGCCATTATCATTCCCGTTTTCTTTTAGCGGGAGCATCGCTAGCCGGACAGAGCGAAATTTACGATACTCTGATAGGAAGTTGACCACTTCACTTTGTGCCGTGGCAACTTACACCCGCTTATTGTTTCCACGACGTAAATCGGCTCCCGATAAGCGGAAATGAGATCGAGAGTCGTGCCCTTACACAGCACAGCTGCAAGTCCACAATGCACAGCTGCAAGTCCACAATGCACAGATGCAAGTCCATAATGCACAGCTGCAAGTCCACAATAAAGAAACTGTTGCGCGTGGTGCGAGTTACAGCCGTACATTTTCTACAAAATGGCTGGACGCTGTTGCAATATCACTTTATATCTGCCAGTAATCAGCGCCTGGCAGACTAATTGAAGGCGTTATAGTCCATTAATGAGTACGTCCAACTTTTCTGAAGCCCAGCTAATGTTCTACATTGAATATATTCCTCCGTCTCATGTAAAAATACCTTAAGTAAGTCTAAAAAACTACACCAAAGCGACAACGCACTGCGTTCCTGCGCACTCACTGTAATAATAATATTTTCAATGTGAACTATTTCTTACTAGGCATTACTAACACACCTATTTTCTTCCTGTTTTTGTTCATATTAATGAGAAATTATCATAATGATATAAAATACAAGTAAAAGAAAAGTAAAAAATAACATAATGTTATGCTAACAAAAGTATAAAATGCTCGTGGTACGTGATATTTTAAGGTTATGACCAAACACGTCATAAGTGGGGTGATTTTTCAATGGGTTTGATTAAAATTGTGAAGAAAACGCCATATAGGATATTCACGGTAAAGTGAGCCCTTCAGAAATCAACCTTAAAAAAATTACACTGTCTATTTGCAGACCTACTGCCGTACAAACTGGCATGCAGGATCCCAGTTAAGTTGGTAGAGAATTAAGTAAAACAGTTATACATCTTTCCGTTATATTGCGAGTGTAAAGTGTAAACTTATGACCAAGCAAGTTAGTAATTTCTGATTTATATTCAGTTTAGAGTATGAAGGGGTTTGTTAGTATCACATTTAAATATCTAACATTTTTACGTTTTCCCTTGATCGGAGCATGAATTAATTCATTACGACCCACGGAGATAAAATTTTTACAAATGGCAGAAAGAGACAAAATTCCTCTGGGGAGGATTCCTTCCTGGTACAATAGGCTCACAAATATACCCACTTCTCGTGCAGAGTCGCGACGTATGTTTTCGGGAACATATCTCCGGGAATGTCCAGGCTGTCTTCGAAGTAAGGCAGACATCACTTCTTCGCTGGCCTGCATGTTCGCCCGATATGTCACCTATTGAACATGTCTGAGATATGGTTACTCTGCAACTATAAGATGTTCATGGTAATCCGAGCACTTTATAAATTCATGCTTAAGTTCTATATGTATGAACATGTGTAATCTTCTGCCATATGTCAAATTAATATTGACATAGTGTGATCACTTTATTCATGCGTTGGTCAAGCAAAACTGTGAAATTGTAAGAAAAGTAGATATTTTAAAAAGCTGACAATTATTAAACGTAGATGTATTAAAAAAACCAAACGTCGAAATAATAATTTTAATTTTTCAAAAATGTTTATGTAACACTTTAAATTCAACGTAAGGACATGGAACTACTTTCCCTCCCTCGTAACCAACTTTACTGGGCGCCTGCCACTCGGTGCGCTCGTTAAAATCTATGCAGGTAGGGACAGTGACATTTTTCAAAGGTTGATTTCAAAAGTGCTCACTTTATCGTGATCAGCCTTTAGCAGCCATTCTTATCTAGTAACAAATACGAATGAACTGTGGACTGCCATAGAAGCATCCCAGCAGGCGATCGCTCTGGAACACATCCAATGCCTGTTTGATTCGATGCCAAGGCATGAGCGGCTAGGAGGGGGTAGTGTGGAGATAATACAACGTACTAATTTTTGCAAGTAATGTTGTTTCATTGCTCTGAAACGGTAATTGTTGTTTGGAACCTAATACAGTTACTAAATCAGGTAATTACTTCCTCCTATTCTAATAGTTCCTTCATGGTGTTGGATTTTTCACAAACATGAGTGTAAATGAAACATAGCACTCCGAGAAATCTACGCACAATGATAGCTTTTATGGATGCAGATAAATTTTCTTCTTTTTAAATTACATGTGGTATGCGCTTCCGTCTATTACCACANTGATAGCTTTTATGGATGCAGATAAATTTTCTTCTTTTTAAATTACATGTGGTATGCGCTTCCGTCTATTACCACAATGCAAGAACATCATAAATATTAATCAAACGACTTTTCGTCTATTCTTCTCAAGAGAATAGCGCTATTTTTTCAACGTACTTCCATAGCTAATTCTGCAAAGAATATAGTCAATCCGTGATTTCTTCCAGCTTTTCAAAGTTACACGAAAGAGACAGCGCACCGCGTTGGTACGCACTCAGTTCAATAATATGTTACATCACTACTATTTCTTATAAGGCATCACCAACACACTCATTTTCTCTCTGTTTGTAGTCTATTTTCGGAAGGAAAGATAGGCCTATGAGATCACCGTCCTGTCTGTGTGACTGCGTGCGTGCATGTGTGTGTTGCCCCCCTTGAAAGCATTTTCAAGTGTAAACAGAATTTCACAAAACTCTGTATACATTTAGTACTTAGTAAGGACGGCCGACGTTTATAGCTTTCGACATTGTCAAGTGCTTATTTTCAAAATGCTCGTCATTTTAATATTCAAGGTGTCATGTCATTTCGGGAACCGTTAAACCTATGTAAACCNCTTATTTTCAAAATGCTCGTCATTTTAATATTCAAGGTGTCATGTCATTTCGGGAACCGTTAAACCTATGTAAACCAAATTTTGCACATATTCACAGAGCATTATGTAGGCATTGATTTGTATATGAATATTGTTGTTCGTCCGCCATTTTAGAAGATAGCGCTCCATGAAAAAAATAAAGATCTTGTAACATCTACAAAACTACACAATCAGTTCTCGCCAAATTTGGCACGAAACATATACAATATACCTGGATAAAGTACTTATTTTCAAAATGGTAGCCATACAAATATTTTTGATATATTTGCTTTATCGACCATACATTACGGCTAATATTGACCAATCGTCGTATGCTAAAACTATGTATTACAAGTATTATATTTGCCAACACGTAGTCACTATTGTCCACCATTTTGTAAGATACCGCCACATGGAAAAACAAAGTACTTATGCCATATCTCGGGGGAAAATGTACCGATTTCTACCAAATTTAGCAAATAAGTAGTACTACGGGAGGCCATACTATTGTTGAAATACTTATTTTGTAAATGGCGACCAAATAAATGTTTTAGTTTAACATGCTACATGAACAAAATCATGTAATCAATTTCGACTTATGTTCGTGTACTTACAGTATATAATCAAATGGTCATCAAATGTGTGTATATGTGGTGTCTTCAAAGACCTACTATTAATTCTATTATGACTTTCGTAGTACACAATAGAGCTTATATACAAATATATACTGTATTTCTAACTATCCAAAACCTGTAATTCAGCCAGCTTTCATCGGGGCACTCACCTTGTACAGCTATAGGGACGCAGGTAACTATACCAACATAGTGACTTGCCTACTAACCTGCGGGCTGTGTGCATGTTTTAGCGGCGGAAGGATGCCGTTGTGCTGACGAGCGTTAATTCCGGGCTACCATTCGCGCTCGCTGAGGTCGCAGTTCCCCAGCGCGAAGCCGCCGTTCATTCCCCGCGAAACAGCCGAGCGGCGAAACATGCGGGGATGCTCTTTTTCACGTAGCCCCCATCCTCGAACTGAACCAATAGTCGGCAGTTTCGATCGCCAACCTAAACCGCCTCACTTCTTCATTTCCCTTCTCGACGAGCCTGGGAATAAATCGCTAGGTTGGCAGCCCACCAGGCGCAGTGATTGTGCTTTGTTTTCGTCTCGTGAACAAACTCCCCTCCCCGCCCCCCC